>JAUPFP010000147.1:145000-148510 GCA_036925085.1 Brachycybe producta | reverse complement strand
TATCAATATCAATATCAATATCAATATATATATCAATATCAATATCAATATCAATATCAATATATATATCAATAGCAATATCATATATATGATCAATATATATATCAATATCAGATATAGATATCAATATATATATATCAATATATATATCAATATCAATATATAGATCAAGTATAGATATCAATATCAATATATATATCAATATATATCAATATATATATATATATCAATATATATATCAATATCAATATATATATCAATATATATATCAATATATATAGTCAATATATATATCAATATAAGATAGTATATCAATATAGTATTCAATGATATAGAGTATAGATCAATATATATATTATATATATCAATATATAGATATATCAATATATATATATATATAGCAATATATATATAGTAGCAATATAGTATATCATATAGATTCAATATAGTTAGCTATATAGATATATCAATGATATATATATATCAATATATATATATTATATATCAATATATAGTATATATCAAGTATATGATAGAATATCAATAGTATTCAAGATATATATAGATATATCTAATATATATATCAATATATATATCAATATATATAGTCAATATATATATCAATATATATATCAATATCAATATATATATCAATATATATCAATATATATATCAATATATATATCAAGTTAGATAGATATATCAATATAGATATCCATATCAATATATATATCAATATATATATTATATATAGATCAATATCAATATATATATCAATATCAATATATATAGCAATATATAGATCAATATATATATCAATATATATCAATATATAGTATATCAAGTATATATATATATAGTCAATACATATATCAATATATATATCAATATCAATATATAGATCAATATATATAGCAATATCAATAGATATATCAATATCAATATATATATCAATATATAAATCAATATCAATAGCAATATATATATCCATATCAATATAGTATATCAATTATATATCAATATCAATATATATATCAATATAGTATATCAATATATATATCAATATCAATATAGATATCAATATATATAGATATAGCAACAGTATAGATATATATATCAATATAGATATCTATAGATATCAATATATAGATATATATATCAATATATATATATATCAATATATATAGTATATATCAATATATATATATATCAATAGTATCAATATATATATCAAGTATAGATAGATAGATCAATATATATATCAATATATATCAATAGATAGATATATATATCAAATATGATATATCAATATATAGATCAATATATCTAGATATATAGTCAATATATATATCAATATCAATATATATGATCAAGATATATATCAATAGATATAGCAATATCAATATATAGATCAATATCAATATATATCAATAGCAATATATATATCAATATATATATATATAGCAATATATAGTATATTAGATATCAATATTATAGATATATATAGATATCAATATATATATATATTATATATCAATATATATATATATATCAATATATCAATATAGATATATCAATTATATATAGATCAAGAGATATATATAAATATATATAGATATATATAGATATCAATAGATATATATATATATGCAATAGATATATATATAGCAATATATATATATAGTATATATATTAGTCTATATATAGTATAGATATATAGTATAGCAATATAAATATATTATATGATATATATAGATATATATATATAGATATATATATAGATCAATATATATATATAGATATCAATAGTATATAGTAGATCAAGATATATGATATATTATATCAATATATAGATATATAGATATATCAATATATATATTATAGTATCAATATATAGTAGAGTATATATATATATATGATATATATATCAATATATCAATATATAGATATATCAATATATATATATATCAATGATATATATATCAATAGATATATAGATATATATCAATATATATATATCAATATAGTATGAGTAGATCAAGATATATATATATCAATATATTATATATATCAATATAGATATATAGATATCAATATAGTATAGATATATATATCAATATATATATATATATATCAATATATAGATATATATCAATATATATATATATCAATATAGTATATATAGTCAATATATATATATAGTATCAATATATCAATATATATCAAGTATAGTATATATAGTCAATATGATAGATATATAGATATATATCAATGATATAGATATAGATATCTATATATCTGATAGATATATATATCAATATAAATATATAGAGTAGATCAATAGAAATATAGATATATATAGCTATATTATATAGATATCAAGATAGTGATAGATAGAGATAGATAGTATCAATGCACACACACACCCCACCCCCCTATCGGCCCGCGATAGCTCCTCCACTCACCCACACCCCACCCCCTCACCCACCCCCACCCACCACCCACCCCCACCCCCCCACCCCCCCCACACATCCCCCCCCCACCCCACACCCCCCCCCTCCCACACCCCACACACCCACACCCCCCCCCACCCACACACCCACCCACACACTCCACCCCACACACACACCCCCACACAACCCACCCACACTCACCCACCCACCCACCACCCCCACCCCCACACCCCACCCACACCCACACACCACACACACACACACACCCCCACCCCACACACACACCACACCCCCACACACACACACACACACACACCCACACCCCACCCACACCACCCACACACACACCCACACCCACACAATCACACACACACCCACAACACTCACACCCCACACACACACACACACACACACACACCACACACAATCACACACACCCACACACACACACACACACCCACACACACACCCACACACACACATCACACACACACACCCACACAACACGATCACACACACACACACACACACACAATCACACCACACACACACAATCACACACACACACACAATCCACACACACACACACACACACACACACACCCACAATCACACACACACAATCACACACACACAATCACACAATCACACACACACACACACAATCCACACACACACACACACAATCACACACACACACACACACACACAATCACACACACACACACACACACACAATCACACAATCACACACACAATCACAATCACACACAATCACAACACACACAATCACAATCACACACACATCACACACACAATCACACACACAATCACAATCACACACACAATCACACACACAATCACAATCACACACACAATCACACACACAATCACACACACACACACAATCACACACAATCACACACACAATCACACACACACACACAATCACACACAATCACACAATCACACACACACACACAATCACACACACACACACAATCACACACACACACAATCACACACACACACACACAATCACACACACACTCACACA
>JAUPFP010000147.1:0-137500 GCA_036925085.1 Brachycybe producta | reverse complement strand
CACAATCACAATCACACACACAATCACAATCACAATCACACACAATCACAATCACAATCACAATCGCACACACAATCACAATCACAATCACAATCACACACACAATCACATTCACAATCACACACAATCACAATCACACACACAATCACAATCACAATCACACACACAATCACAATCACAATCACACACAATCACAATCACAATCACAATCACACACACAATCACAATCACAATCACAATCACAATCACAATCACAATCACAATCACAATCACAATCACAATCACACACACAATCACAATCACAATCACACACACAATCACAATCACAATCACAATCACACAATCACACAATCACAATCACAATCACAATCACAATCACACACAATCACAATCACAATCACAATCACAAGCACAATCACAATCACAATCACAATCACAATCACAATCACAATCACAATCACAATCACACTCACAATCACAATCACAATCACAATCACAATCACAATCACAATCACAATCGCAATCACAATCGCAATCGCAATCACAATCACAATCACAATCAATCACACTCACAATCACACACACAATCACAATCACACACAATCACAATCACACACACAATCACACACACAATCACAATCACACACACAATCACACACACAATCACAATCACACACACAATCACACACACAATCACTATCACACACACAATCACACACACACAATCACAATCACACACACAATCACACACAATCACAATCACACACAATCACAATCACACACACAATCACACACACAATCACACACACAATCACACACACAATCACAATCACACACACAATCACACACACAATCACAATCACACACACAATCACACACACAATCACAATCACACACACAATCACACACACAATCACAATCACACACACAATCACAATCACACACACAATCACACACACAATCACAATCACACAATCACAACACCTACATCCATGGCCCCCACATCCTGAAGCGGGCCCCCAGGCCAAGTTCTTTTGTTGGACCCCTACCTACCATGTAGGTTGGGGCCTGCCAAGGATCCGTGCAGTAAGTCCTACTGCTACGGTTAATTGCCACCCACCCAGTAATCACTTTCTGTTGCATGCCGCATTTTTAATTAAGTTTGCAAATTTCAGCTTTAAATCAAAAAGCAATTCATTTTCTTTTTAAATGTATCAAACAGGCACGTGCTGTCTATGGCAATAAACCACATACGAAACAAAAAGTACGAATTTACAATTCGTAGTAAGAAATTTCAAAATTTGTTATTACAAACTTTAATTCATAATTAAAAATTTCCCAATTTGTTATTACAAACTTCAATTTATTATTATAAATTGTGTAATTCGTAATTACAACTTTAAATTCTTAATTACGAATTGTACAATTTGAAATTACGAATTGTACAATTTGAAATTACGAATTGTACAATTTGAAATTACGAATTGTACAATTTGAAATTATGAATTGTACAATTTGTAATTACGAATTTACCATTCGTATTAGCAAACTTCAAACTCCAATTGACAATCTAGTGGCAGTAGGCAAAATAGCTACACCAGTAAGTTTTTTTTTTGCCGTTATCTCGTAAAATTACTCACCCAATTTTCGTGGATATTTAAAAACATAAAAGACAAAAGTACGTAGTTTCACATCCATGCTTTAGTTTTTGAATATTCCTGTTGTTTTTTGTTTCCGATGTTTTGTCCTGAACATTGCTGTTAAACCAAAATTTAACATGGAAGCTAATGGAGATTTCGATATGCCAGTAAGTTCTTTTGTGGGTTTCTTGCAAATTACTTTCACAATAATTGTGAAATTTTAAAGAATTAAAGATAAAAGTACGTAGTTTCACAGCCAGGCATTGTTTTCTTTTTAATGACCCTCGTTTTTTGTTTGTTTGTAATGACTTATTCTGAACCCTACTTTGAATAGTTGGGGTGCATTTTTAATTAACACATGAAAAACTAACAGAAGAATATTTAATTAAACAATGATTGAGTATAAAACTACCTATTTTAACTTTATTTTTTAAAATTTCACGATAATTATGCAAGTAATGGAAGTTTCGTAGCTCGGCTTGTTTGGACCCTCTCCCCCGCACTCAAAGTGTTAAGATGGGTGCCGCTTAAAACTTTGCGCCCACTCCCCGGGCCGCTTAAAACTTTGCACTCCCTTTACATCTTCCTCCGCTTAGCCCTCATACTGGGGATAGGTGCTATTTTGATGAACGGTCCGAACAGTCGGGAAAATAGTAGGAACAGTCGGAAGGTTAGGTTTCGTAAAATGAAGCTTGTTGCAGGGGGTCTGGGGGTGCAGTCCCCCATTTTGTAGAATAGTTTTTAGAGTATTGTGTAAAAATCCTCCTCTCGTTATCGGTCATGTGGCCAGAGATTCGTCTGCTATTGTTTGAGCAGATGGCTTTTTTGTTTTTGGTGTTTTGTTCAGAACATTGTTGTAAAACCGAAACATTTAACACAGAAGCGAATGGAGACTTTGATATGTCGTTAAGTTCTTTTGCTGTTTTCTTGCACATTATTAAGGGGCGTAGCTAGGGAACCGCAAGACTCGCAACTGCGAAGAGGAGGGGTGCAGGAGGATTGGGGGCACAAAAAACGAGATGAATGTCGACGTATTTTCAAAAATAATTGAATAAATTAAGTGAGTGATTCCAAATCACTCGCTTAATTTATTGTTATTTTCGAAAATAAATTGCCTTTCATTGAATATTTATTTTTAAAAACTACATAGTTGCACCAGTAAATCTTCATAGAGATCAATGGGCACAGTGACTCGGACACCTCACACATGAATTCACGCATCACCATCTAATGGCAAATTCTAATAGTATAGTAACACCATGACCACAGAATAAAAAGTTACATGTATATAACTTTTTATTCTGTGCTGTGACACACTGACACCTTAAACAATCAGTGTGCATAAAATTTTTTTAGTGGGTGCTATTTTGATAATCGAATTAGTCTATTGTTCCGACTGTTAACTAATATGTTCAATGAGAGAAACGATCGAAAAAATGAACAATTGTGAGGACCCTGTCCTCATGACTTAACACCTGTTCACACCTGCACCTGTTCTCTCCCTTCTCTTTTGCCTCCCCTTTTTAGAAACAAGAAAGGAAAGTTTCGTTCATGCCGTTGCTAGGCAACGAAGCAAGACGACTGCATGTGTGGTCAGAGGAGCCTGGGAAATACAACCAACCTCAATAATTCTGTCATCATTCTGTCTTCTTTCTATTTTCTTTTTAATAAATACTGCAAAGATGTATTGCATTTTTGACAGCGAAAGTCCAATTTTATTCACACTTTCGATACTTTTAATATTCTTTTAATGGTTATTGCATAGCTCAACATTGGCACATTAATCCTGTGAAATGGCCCAATGTTGAGCATAGCAATAAAATGATTTTGACATGTTTCCCGGGGTGCCCATAGACTTACATGGTTACCCGGGAGGTTATGCTCATTTACATATTGTTAAATGATTGGTCAACATATATCACATGATCAGGACTGCATGTGTATGTGTTGAGCACTCATGAGTTGAGAGGTTGTTCTGTTTTCTTTATGTGTGGCCGGTGGCTATGTCCAACCACCTGCTGGAGGTCATAAAGTGTTAATTGGGAGAATCTAGGCTGATCCTAGCAAGGGGCTATGCCCAGGACCTGTTGAGAGTCAAGTGCTTGCTGCCTCTACAAAAGAAATTAGTTGATATCGGAACCGACCATGTAACAATGGGCAAAGAAACCAGGAAAAAGGACAACAAAGTACTATCGACTCGAACAACCAAAATAACACTCGGATCGATCTCTTAACTGTACTTAATCTGTATTGTAGAAAACCTGCGGAACTATTAATAAATAGTAATAAATATCTGTGGATTTATTTCCTCCTACAAGCTGGCATACCAAGAATCATACGAATAACTGAACAAGAAGGGTAATTTGCAGCGGTGCTGAAAGAGTCGATAGCCGGTTCCCCGTCCCCTGTATACGCAAGTAGTGTCTGTAGTGTAAAGAACACTACCAGTAAGGGCCTCCTTTGTGCTATTTGAAAGAAAAAGTCATCTGCTAAAGCCGTCTGCTCAAACAATAGCAGACAAATCTCTGGCAACGTGACCTATAACGAGAGGAGGATTTTTACACTTGGTGGAGGTGCGTTGGTAAGCAAATTACCTAGAATTTGAGAGTTTGTTTGATTGTGTCACTCATTGACCCACACTTTATATAGCTATTCAGACAAGATTTATGAGTCACTCAGTGACCCACACTTTATATAGCTATTCAGACAAGATTTGTGGGTCACTCAGTGACCCACACTTTATATAGCTATTCAGACAAGATTTGTGGGTCACTCAGTGACCCACACTTTATATAGCTAATAAGACAAGATTTATGGGTCAATCAGTGACCCACACTTAATACAGCTATTCAGACAAGATTTATGAGTCACTCAGTGACCCACACTTTATATAGCTATTCAAACAAGATTTGTGGGTCACTCAGTGACCCACACTTTATATAGCTATTCAGACAAGATTTGTGAGTCACTCAGTGACCCACACTTTATATGGCTATTCAGACACGATTTGTGGGTCACTCAGTGACCCACACTTTATATAACTATTCAGACAAGATTTATGGGTCACTTGGTGACCCACACTTTTTATAGCTATTCAGACAAGATTTGTGGGTCACTCAGTGACCCACACTTTATATAGCTATTCAGACAAGATTTGTGGGTCACTCTGTGACCCACACATTAGGATGTGGAGGCTATGCTTGTTTTTCAGAATTTTTTTGTCAATTTATAGTCCTAGCCTACACTCAATAGAAGACAAAATGTTTTTGACACTAAATAAAATATAAATAAAATTAATGTGGAATACAATGTTTTTATAATTAAACTACATGTAGCTTATTTGTAGTTTTAGATAGGATGCCATTCCCAACAAAAAACAATTAAGAGCACAGAAAGCTTGTTCAACGAAAAAGACAGGGTATAGTATTGAGTAATAAAGTCAAAAATTACAATACAAGTCAATTTTAAGAACAAGCCATAGATATTATAAAATCACACTATGCTGATAAATTTGAAGAGTAACACCCCAAGTTCTTTGATCCTGCCAATCCAATTTGACCACATGTCTAGTAGTAAGCAGTATTGGTATTGTTTGACAAGTTACAAACAATTTATTCTCTACCATAAATTTCCAGGCAGTTTTTTACTATGAGTTTCTGGGCAATGTGCACTTTTCATCTTCTCTATGGGCTGTTCCAACTGTAAATACCAGTATATCAATTTGTAATTTATGATGTATGATCCTACACATATGCAAATAATAGCAGTTTAGAAGAGGACAGAGAGACTGCAGGATCACATGTAGGTCAGCAGGCCAGCCACCCAATTGATGGTGAAACAGTCCCTGTGATAGACGATGTATCACAAGGAACACCTGTTAAGTCATGCATCATTTTTTCAACACATTTATGGTGTCAACATTAGATTTAATGGATTTATCTTGAGTAAATAATAAAAAGTAACTTCTTAGATCCTGGGACACCAGGCACAGTTAAGGGCCCCATGGCAGCGTGTTATGTATGTGGAGACAACTTTTACACAAATCTCCAGATTATGGAACACTTCTAGAGCCACCATCATCGCATAATGTTTGGAGAAGTAACAGAACCACCAATGCCAGAAGAACATACTGGAAGTGCAATTGATTGTGGTACAATTGCTGCACAAATTCTTGTGACACCAGACAGAAGAACCACAGAGATGCTATCAACACCACAGCAGGAATCCATTGAAAAACATCATCTACTTGTAGAAATGCATCCAGAAAAAGAACCTCACCTGATGTGTGGTTGATGTATCGTTGAGTCGTGCCATCCTCAAATTGGTCAAACCTGTGCCGCAGCACACTTCTCGCTGTACTGGTTTCTTTTTACAGTTTAGAAAAGAAACCAAACAGGGAATGGTTCAAGTCATCACCTTTACCTGCAATATGTGTAAACAAGACCTGGTTTGGAGAACTGGAAAGAAAAACATAGAGCCCAGTGCAGCCCTTTTTTCAGTACTTGGTTGTGCTAGAATTGGCATTGGTCTAGCACAGATAGAAGAATTTCTGGCTGTGCTTGGTATACCATCAATGGGTCATAAATTATTTAAAAAAAACATATGAGCTTCATGACTGACTGCTCACATTTTTGGAAAAGTCTATGAAAGAAGCAGCAGAACAGGAAAGCCAGAAGGCCATTGAGAACAACAATGTTGACAACGATGTACCATGGATAACCGGAATTGTCGATGGTTCATGGGCCAAGAAATGTTATGGACACAGCTTTAATTCGCTTTCTGGCATGGCTGTTGTCATTGGAGCTGAAACAGGCAAAGTAATCGACCTGGGAGTATGGAACAGGTACTGTGCTACTTGTGAAGCAGCAAAAAAAAAAAGAGGAGCCACCTGCAGACCGTAGGTGCATTAGAAACTGGGCTGGTTCAGCAGGTGCCATGGAGCAAGACATCATCGTGACTGCCTTTTGTAGAAGCACTTAAGAAAGTCGAAACAAAACGCTAGCGACATTTGGCAACAGATGCGAGATCTAGAAAGAAGTTACAAATGGGAGAGGAAGGAACACACAAAAAGCAACAAGCTGCTAAAAAATCTTCATTGGAGTCCATGAAACATTATGGATTCCATTTCAATGAGGATGAACCACCAGAGGAAGATATGCCTCAGAAAGCTTTGGATGCAAAAATGAAAGAAATTCTAAAGCACCTGACAGTGGATGAGGCTGGAAGAAAGGAAATACAAGAAGAGACCAAAAACAGCCAAGAAAAATGGGCAGCACACAGGCAAAAGCATTTTACAGCATCAAATTTTGGTACTGTATGCAAACAAAGGGACTACACACTTTGTGGAAAACTGGTAAAAGAATTAGTATATGCAACAAACATAACTGAAATTGGAGCGGTGAGATAGGGGACTGACCATGAGGATATTGCAATTGAGGCATACACTGAACAATATGGCATTGAAATTCAAAGTTGTGGACTCTTTGTAGACGTAGATGAGCCCTAGCTGGCTGGCACACCAGATGGTCTCATTGGTAATGATGGCATTGTTGAGGTTAAATGCCCTTACTCAGTGCATGCCATGAGTCACTACAAGATGCAGCACGTGACACAAGCAAACATTTTTTTTCTGAAACTACCAAAGGGAGAGCAAGAAATACAGCTGTCGAAGACACACTCTTATTATTATCAAGTACAGGGTCAGCTCCACATAACACAGAGATCATTCTGTGACTTCATTGTGTGGACTCCTGTACAAATTTATGTGGAACACCTCAAACGAGATGACAATTTCTGGCAAAATGAAATGATGCCAAAGCTCCAGAGATTTTACCGGGATTGCATTTTGCCAGAATTGGCCAATTCAATAATCCAAAGAAATCTGGAAATAAGAGAGCCTCAGTGGAAGTCCGATGCAAAGACAAAGCAAGCAGAACAAAAAAACCAACTGAAACAACAGCTAAAAAAACTTAAATCTGTAAGTTAGGTAACATTATGCAACAATTAAAAGTTAAAAGTGATGTTTATATTTCAGAGGATTCACAGTTGATTTTTGTGTATGTTTAAGAAAATTGGGCTTCTTGCTAAGTAAGTTCCACACAAAATTAAGCCAACAACTATAACAAACAATTTACTTTAATGGGTACCTCCTAAGTTGATTTGTCTTTGTGTTTCACTTTCTACAACTTCCAGCTGTTAACTCTGTAAGTGACAAACATTCATTTTGTTTTATTTACAATTAAACATTGTATTGTCCCATATTCAGGTCTCTAGTTCTTTGCCATTGTCTCAGTGTTCTCGTCCTGTGTTCCTCCTTGCTGTGTAAGTATGTGATTTTTGTAACAAATACTGTTTCAATATTCCCATTATTAAAATGAAACAGGCCTTGTTCCCATTCAACCTCTTTACCTGTGTCTCGCTGCTCAGCAATGCACTCCTCTTTGCTGTGTGAGTACTGATAACATTATTTTCTCTTTTAATTGTAATAAAAAATTGTATTGTCCCCATATTCAGGTCTCTAGTTCTGTGCCATTGTCTCAGTGTTCTCGTCCTGTGTTCCTCCTTTCTGTGTAAGTATGTGATTTTCGTAACAAATACTGTTTCAATATTCCCATTATTAAAATGAAACAGGCCTTGTTCCCGTTCAACCTCTTTGCCTGTGTCTAGCTGCTCAGCAATGCACTTCTCTTTGCTGTGTGAGTACTGATAACATTATTTTCTGTTTTATTTGTAATAAAAATTGTATTGTCCCAATATTCAGGTCTCTAGTTCTTTGCCAGTCTCTCAGTGTTCTGGTACTGTGTTCCTTCTTTCTGTGTAAGTATGTGATTTTCGTAACAAATGCTGTTTCAATATTCCCATTATTAAAATGAAACAGGCCTTGTTCCCATTCGACCTCTTTGCCTGTGTCTCGCTGCTCAGCAATGCACTCCTCTTTGCTGTGTGAATACTGATAACATTTTCTCTTTTATTTGTAATAAAAAATTGGATTGTCCCAATATTCAGGTCTCTAGTTCTTTGCCAGTCTCTCAGTTTTCTGGTACTGTGTTCCTCCTTGCTGTGTAAGTATGTGATTTTTGTACCAAATACTATTTCAATATTCTCATTATTAAAATGAAACAGGTCTTGTTCTTGTTCAACATCCTTGCCCTGTGTCTTGCTGCTCAGCAATGCACTCCACTTTGCTGTGTATCTATAACATTTTTTTTTTATTTACAATTAAAAATTGGATTTTCCCAATATTCAGTTCTCTAGTTCTTTGCCAGTATACTTTGACAGTAACCTTTAAAAAATTCGAATTTACAGAACTTTGTCTGGATAGTTATATACCTGTCACATTGCTTTATCAACGAGATAAACATACATAAAAACAAGGGACCGGTTTAACAAATATGTAAGTAGTAATTTCACCTGAGCACATGTAAACTTGATAAAAAAACAATACTAATTTTCGTTTTATTTTTAGTGCAGATAAGCAAAACCTGGAATAGAATTACTCCAAATGGAGGAGATGAACTGCGAATATCTCAACTGAGTAGAAGTATGCGCAAAAAAATCTCTACAAAACTTTGTGGATTGCCCCAGATGATAGCTCTGCGTACATGGAGCGAGCACATTGGATGGAACAAGATTTGATTGCTATGGGTCAACTGTCTATAAAGATCCGGAATATTCCCAAAAATCAACAGTCCAACCAACCGCAGCAACAACTCCACAAGCTCAAGGAGTGCAACCTCAAACAAACGTGAACCAACAGACGGGAGGACAACAACTGCAAACGCAGAATAACGGTCAAAAGAAACAAAAAGAATTATGATCAGGAGCCACAGCAGCAGTCAGCGAACCTGCAAATGCAAACGCAACCGCAGCGACAACCACAGTAGCAGTGGCAGAACCAAGGAAACAGAGGAAGGAATTATGGGCAAGATAAGAATTTTCAAGGACCAGATACGCGACAATGTTTCAACTGTCAAAAGAATTTACACCTGATCGAAAATTGCCCTGAGCGTCAGAACGGACCTCCTAACTCTGCAGTTAGACATATTACGGAGACTTGGAAACAACAGCAGGAAGTCGAGAAGGCAGCCACAATTGCCGCGACTAGTGACATTACCACCCCACCTACTGTCCACCACCTGACCCAAAAAGAAATGAAGTATGCGAATCTACATGGAGTTAGGATTCTAGTCCCAACTCTGTCTATTGTCCCAAGCACTACTGAGAATCACCTGTTAAACTAAGACAGGCAGAGGATGAACCGATTGTCGGACCGCCTGTATATGAACCCTTAACCTAGGAAAGAATGTTGGTAAGGAATGTCAAGCCCAGAAAAGCAACTGTGAGAGTACTGCAGGATGAGAAAATTGAGCACCTGCAGATGATGGAGTTAAGTAGAGGAAGGATGAAAGAAAGTGGCCAGTGAAAGCGCCCTTCATTATCAGATGTCCTGCAGATTAGCGGATCCACCTCGAACAACCCAAGAGGCACAAGAGATAGTGAATCGGTGACAGTAGCCAAGATAGCTCGTCCCCGACACAGTTCATAACCTCGACTTTGATTGATGCGGTCCAGAAGCTTATGGAGGTATTGAATTCATTCCCAACAAGAGGAACGGTGACAGAACAGTGTAATCAGAACGATACTGTTGGATTACATGATGTAGATGCAATTGAGAAGCAAGAGATTGTGATGACAATAACAGAATCAGTGGCAATTCAGTCAAGAATTCCCGAGTTTGGCCCTCCGAGAATTTTGTTACGATGAAATGATGGTTGATTCAGGAGCTGACATAAGCATACTAAGCGAAAAAGTTGCTAAGATGATTGGCCTAAAGATTGACCCGGCTCCAGTTGAAGAAGCAGTGAATGCAGTTGGTGGATCGAGAATCCGAATTTTTTGATCAGCAGAGGTCAATGTATGACTATAAGAAGCTGGCAACGACACAGATTATGAATATTGATGGACAACTCGAGGTTTGTTAGGATATGACCTCGGAGGTGCGCTTCGATTAATGATTGATATGGAAAAACGAGCGATCTACTTCAAAGAGGATATGTTGGAGGGAGGAACTTCTGGAATTATTGAGAGTACCAACCCTATATAAACCTATGTTCCGATTGAAGATGCAGTACCTGAAGCGCCAAGGATTTACAAGAGATTAGAGGGAGACAATCCGATTTTGGTTCGATGAGCATACCCACCACCCCGACTGTAGAAGAAAACCCTTAGACTTTGCACTTGAGCAGTAGGCTGTTGGGACGGACGCCATTTTGGTGCCAGCAGACCTCTCACCATGAATTCTATGGGTGAGAGGTCAGATGTGACCTCTGTCCCCTCCAGGTGGAGTTGCCTGGAGGTTTCCTGTGGCCTGGTCAGCCACAGGATCTGGGCAGTGTGTTGTAGGCAGCTGATGTGACTAGACCTGTGGGTGGAGGTCAAGGTAGCCTCTACTGTCCGGCATGTGGTCTCTTATTTTGTGCCTTGGCCATCAGGCCTGTTGTTTTGTTATTTATGGTGGCTTGGCTGGTCAAAGTTGACCATCCAGTTGTGTAAATATTGTCACTGTCTTCGATTCACTTGTAAGTGAATAATCACACTCGATTCACATCGTTTTATTTCATTTGTGTGTTGTGTCTTTTCTTGGGGGTTTACCGTGGGAGGGTGGGTTTCCAGTTTTGGGTGTACTCCACCATCCATTTCGTCCTCTTTCGGCCGGTAAATCGTGTCGGCTCGTGGTGAAACTGGAATTTCACCGCGATATTCTTGACGAGGCAGCGTTTTCGTCGTGTTTCACCGAGGTTCACCATAGGAGAGGCGGCTGCGGGGACGGTCCCGTCCCCGTTGTCGGAGCTTGGTCACCGGTAAGTGAGAGTGTTTTTTTACGTTTCTATTTACCGTGTATTGTAACGGTCCGGCAGGACGTTACATTTGCCACGTTGGATTTAGCAAGTGGATACTGGCAGATTAGTGTCAAAGACAAAGACCAAGAAAAGACAGCGTTCATAAGCCCGTGTGGACTTTACGAATTCACAAAGATGCCTTTTGTTCTATGCAATGCACCCGCAACGATGCAACGTGCGTTGGATGTTTTACTTGCAGACCAAAAGTTGGAAACTTGCCTTGTCTACTTGGATGCCATCATTGCATTCGGACGGATGTTTAAAAGTTTTATGGGAAGGCTGCGAACGATTTTGGAATTGCTACGGAAGGCGAACTTGTCGTTACAACCGAAGAAAAGTTTCTTTGGGTACAGCAAGGTGTCATATCTGGGACACATCATTATCGAAGATGTAATCACACCAGAAGAAGACAAAGTCATTGCCGTTAGAGATTTTCCACAGCCGAAGAATGTTACAGCTGTCAGAAGTTTTCTTGGGTTATCAGGATTATAAAGGATTTTGCCCACTCCGCTAAACCACTGACGAGACAGATCGAGCTTTCATACGATTTAAAGCCTTTCTGATCGAAGCACCAGTTATGGTCATGTACGACCCAACAGCCGAAATATGGTTCTACACTGATGCAAGCGATCATGGATTGGGAGTTGTATTGTACCAGCAAAAGAAAGATGATGTTAAAAGAGTTTTGGCTTTCGCTAGTAGAACATTACACGATGCTGAAACACGGTATACAACAACGGAAAAAGAGTGCCTTGCTGTCATCTTTGGGATCACAAAATTCAGGCCTTATCTGTTCAACTGCGATTTCACAGTTGTCACTGACCACAGTTCCCTATGCTACCTGAGAAAAGCAACACGCTTACAAGGAAGATTAGGAAGATGGCAGTTATTGCTGGAAGAGTATCGTTACAAAGTTGAGTACAAGAAGTACTCTGCGAAGTGCGAGAGCAGAACAGGAAAATTTTGATGTTCAGTAACTCACCTCATGTCTACACTATTTGATACGTTGAAAAAAGAAATTATTCTATGGATGAAATTCTACTGGGAAACAGGAAAATTTGAATTTAATACGAAAATGGCTAAAGGAGGTTCAATGTCATAAATTGACCCCTAAAGAGGCACTCCTTAAAACGTCAACTGCCAAATTAGTCGCTGGCGTTAAAGATGCGAGACGTGTTGAGAAAATTCAAAGAATTGAGAACAAAGAAAGTTCGCAAAACGAGACCGAAGTGAAGCTATACGAGTCGATAGAAAGTTATTGTTCAAAAATTCCATTAACTAATTACGAAAGAATGGCTGAAGGTGGTGACAACATGAGTATCGCGTCAAGCTCATTGGATTCAGTGGAACTTGACGAGATTTTGGACACGGAGACGGATCGAATGAGCATTTCTCCCAAAATCACTCCATCCGTATCTCCCACTTGGGAAGTCGAAATGAAGGCACATTTGAATGATCTCAAGGCCGAGATTGCAGCCCTGAAGCTTGTAAAAGAATTACCAGAACGGGAGGTAACCCTGATAGATTCTCCATGGCCACGAGCTCGCGGGTTTGAACTTTGGTTTCTAGTAAACCCCGCCGGGGCCAGTAACTCACTATGTGTAGTGATTCCGACCCCATGCTTCACGCAACACCTCATCACGGAACTGAAAGAGAGGCCTCTTAGTTTGGACACTTGTGGCAACCTGATCTGCTCAATCAAAAATTTGATTGAGCAGATCAGGTTGCCTATGGTGATCTGCCTGACAGCATATAGTAGGCTGTTGGGTCGGATGCCATTTTGGTGCCAGCAGACCTCTCACCATTGGAGTCAAAGGGTGATAGGTCAGAAGTGACCACTGTCCCCTCCAGGTGGATTTGCCTGGAGGTTTCTTTGGCTTGGTCAGCCATAGAATCTGGGCATTGTGTTGTAGGCTACAGAGGAGACAACATCTTCATGCTGGATTCCAGGGTGGCCTCCATTGTTCTTTGTTTGGAGTGCTTCTTCTTTGTTGTTTTGTTTTGGTTGTTATTCATGGTGGTTTGGCTGGTTATGTTAACCAGCCAAGTTGTGTGAGTAACAGTACCACTGCCTTTGATTTGCATATTGCTTTTAACTGTAAGTTCAATAAACCTACATATTATTTTTACTTACATCTGTATTGTGTGCATTATTGGGGAGTTACCACGGAGAGGGAGGAAATCAGCGGGAATTCACCGTCCTATTCTGGCATTTATCGGCCGGTAACTTACGTCGGCTCACGGTGGGAGAGGTCCCACCACGATATTCTCGTTATGGCGGTGGATCATCTTTCGTGTCCGGCGAGGAGACTCCAGGAGAGCCGACGTGGACCAACGTCACCGTGCAGAGGTTGCTACACATATGGTCCCGTCCCCGTTTTGAGTCTGGTGTTCGGGTAAGTTTTGTTTAAGTTCTTCTGGACGGTCCAAAACGTACCCGAGGTATTGTGACGGACCAGTCGGGTCATTACAATTGATGGAGGAGCCGGGTACTCGTACCCAGCCTCTCGCACGGTTTTAGACTTTGGATTTGACCGTTTCGACGGTCAAATCACTTTGCGATGGAAGTACGCTGCTGGGCACGAACTTTGGTCCGTGGGACGGCGGCAGAAACCTTTGGTTAGCCTCGCAAACCTTGTTAACCGTAATTTCACCGTGGGTTTCGGACTTTTGTCTGTTGTACCGTGGTGAAACGCGGTTATGAAGGTTTGTAACCATAATTAACTGTAATTACACCGTGGGTTTCGGACATTGGTCCGTTGTACCGTGGTGGAAGGCAGTTATACAGTTTTTGACCGCGATTACACCGTGGGTTTCGGACGTTGGTCCATTGTACCGTGGTGGAAAGTGGTTGAAGATGTTTTTACCGCAATTACACCGTGGGGGGGTGGACTTTGGTCTGGGGAACCACGGTAGAAAGTGGTAAAAGTCGTTGTACCGTGAAGTACACCGTGGGCCACGGACCATTGTCCATGGGACCGCGGTAGAAACCGGTAAGAAAGAACTTTGACCGTTCTTTACTGTGGACACGGACTTTTGCCCGTGATACCGCAGTTTCGTACGGTTTCATCCGTTCGTTACGGTGTTTTACTGACTTTTGTTCGTGAATTTACTGTTTTCGACAGTGGGATCTCGTGTTCTGGTGGTTTTTGCCAGATTTTACCGTTCGTTTAGGGTGAAAAATGGAGACAGCCCCAAAAGTACCGACGGGAGGTCGGGAACTTGGTGCAGATGCGGGTTTAGAGTTACGTGGCCGCACCGTCCACCGTCCACATGGTGTGGAAGGCGGCGTACTGCTGGAAACAGCGGAGGGGAGCAGTAGCGTGGACGGTAATTTCCGGAAGGAATGGGTCACGGTGCGCAAACGCCGCCGTGACATTCTCCCCGGAGAATTACCGTTGGAAGACAGTGGATCCCACGGTGATTACAGTGGGGATGGCGATCGGCCATGGCCGGTTGTCCAGGCTTCCACCACCGCCCGGCCGGTTGTACATGGCGGTCAACTCCTTCGGGAGCTGGTGGAAATTCCGCACGAGACTGCACGGGAGGGACGGGCCTTTTTGGCCACGCTCTCTGAGCAGCAACTCGTGGAGATCGCCTACGGGATCGACGTCCTACGGTTGGAAGGACGGTTGTCCCGGTCAGTGATTGAACCGCGGGATGTTCTACGGTGTTCACTGTCGCCCGTGTGGGAAACCGCATGGAGAGAAGAAACCCGACCGATTCCAAGTGGAGTTGGCCGGGAAATTCCTCTCGCATCCGGGCGGCAATAGATGGTTCGCATGGCGATACCTTCGGTAGCTGAATTTGTGGCTGACACTTCGGAGAACTGGAGCAGGCTGCCTCGCAGGGTTAGTGCCGCTGCTTGGACGCCCACTCCAGCGGTTCCTACGGAAGTTCAGGCTTTTGGGTTTTTTAACCCAGTCCACTCATTTGTCCGTTACGATGGCAGAGAGGATATGGTGCCTTTCCTCTGTAAGTTCGAAGCGAAGGCTCGGGCTCAGCGCTGGACAGATGAGTCCAGGTGCAGCTACTTTATGTACCTGCTTGATGGTCCGGCGGAGGAGTATTATGCCTCGTTGGTGGAAACTGTTCCGGACCTCACCTGGGCTGAACTGAAAGAGACTATGAGTAGCTGATTCAGTTCGAGCAATCAGGCTCGTGTCATGCTTCTCGGAGTTTGAGACAATGAAGCAGGGTACGCACGAGTCTGTGCAAGTGTTCTATTGAATGTTCTAACAGAACACGTGTGTCCAAAAAAAAACGAGAGCTGTCGGCTCATTCGTTTTAAACGGAAGCTGCTGACGGCCATCACCGATCAAATGTTCGGTTGCCAGGCTGAGACGGTAGAGGCATTTGCCCGTAGGGCACAGCTTGTTGAAGCCGATATGCTTACGGCAGGTAGATTACCTGCCCGTACTCGAGTTGTTCCTCAGGACCGGGCTAGCATCCAGTCCTATGGTTCCACGGCTAGCTCTGAGAGCTCTGCCAAAGCTTCCTCTTCAAACCTGTCGGGTGTGAAGGCCGCTGCACCGTCCAAGTCAGACAAAGCAGTGGCCAAGACCGGGGGTGTGAAGGGAATTAAGCAGGCGAGCTCTGGTGGAGGTCAGCCGGCGGCAACGCCTCGAGGTACGGACCGTGGATCAGGAGGTTCACTTCGGCGAGTTGGCCCATGTTTTGGGTGCAACCAAATGAGGCACCTGAGACGGGACTGTCCTAATGCCCGGGCAAAAGGACATGTTGCCGTAGTGAAGCCTGGTGCAAGCCAGAAGCTCCAGCCAATGCCCGGCTTAGCGCCTGTGTGGCTGGAGAGCCAAAAGTACCTGGCCACCGTAATTGATGGCCAGTTCTACTATAGACTTGTGGAGGATAACGAAGAGACATCTTCGTTAAACCGCCGCCGGTCGCCACCGTACTGAGTGGTGAGCGACCGAAAATGCTTAAAAACTCAGGTGTCTGACATCGTCGGCACTGTGATGAAGGGACGTACTTTCGGGCGGTCTCTAGATATGTGAACGTCCTGCGAGGAGCAGGTGTGCCTCTGGCTAGGTCTGTGGACCTGGAAATTACCAAGTGGGTATTTTCGACGCCATGCTCCACATTGGAGGCCGTGGTATCCCAGTTGGATAGCTGGTTTGCCCCCTCACCCTACATGCCTAGTGGTGAGGTGCTGGATCGTGCACTCATCGAGCAGGCGGGAGGTGTTGGTGTGCTCATACCGACCGCCAGGCCGGGGAAGTTTCTAGTTAGTGAGGCTGGACCCCCGACTTCTGATCGTCTGGTGTTACCATCCCGTGTGGATGGTGATGTGGACGTGAGGCAGAAGTTTGATGGTGGGAACCAACGGGTTCCCATTCCTGAATTGCAGAGTCGGGCATATTCTCGGGTTGCACCAAGGGTGTACGTGTCCATTGCAATCACCTCCTGGTGGAGATGACCGTGGACACGGGAGCCGAAGTCTCGGTTCTGAGCATTAAGGCGGCACGAGCAATGGGGTTACCCATTGAGGTACTGGAGGTACCGTCATGCCTTTTTGGCATGGGTGGGCACACCATCGTAGTAGAAGGTGTTGCACTGGTAGACTTGACCATCTACCATAAAACCGTCAAGGCATCTCTTCTCCTTGTGAAGGGGAGGAGCGAAGCGATTTTGGGCGTTAATATCTCCACACGCTTCGGCCTGATGGTGGATATCGTGCACCGGAAAGTGTATTTCCGGGAGGATGTCTGGACCGCACATCCAGATGATCTTCAAGCCGCTTACACTGATCAAGCGCTTGGGAAACCGGTGGAGGTGGAAGTTGTTCCACCGCCGATACCAGAGGCTCGGCCTATGGGACGGCAACTTCCAGAAGTCCAGCTGGTGCTTGAGAAGGTTGACGGGTGGGTGAACATTGTTTCACCGGAGCTGTGTGAGACCAGTGTTCCTATCAGGAGCGGGAAAGTGTGTTCCCTGTGACTGAGGGAAAACGTCTGGCTACCACCCCACGTATGACGTGTCGTATCAGTGCGTTTGGTAGAGCATGCCGGCCCTGGCCAGCTACTTCTCGTGGAGCTCCACCCGAAAGCCTTAGGTGGACGTGGTGTGTTGGCTTTGGCAGGAATTGCCGCGGCCAACCGTTTGGGCGAGTACGATATCTGGCTCGAGAACGTGCGAGAGGCACCCATAGCCCTAGAGACAGGGAAGGGTGTGGCCACGGCTCAAGCTGTAGAGGCTGCCCTAGTGGTAGGGCTGGAAGAGCCATCTGAGTTGAGAGGGGGAGGCCCCACTCATGCGATTGTTTGACCAGGGGAGGCCAAGTCAAAGTTGAGAGAGGCATCCGGTTGTGGACACCAGGTCCTCAATGTGATGACGGCTCCTACCCTCGAAGTATGTCTTAAGATTGGTCCTAATCTGAAGCCTGAGGAGGCGAGGCAACTTCGAGAGTTCCTACTAGTGCGCCGGGATCATTTTGCGTTTGATTACACCGAGTTGGGTGAAACCTCCTTGGTGGAACATACGATTGATACCGGTGGGCAACCTCCAGTGCGAGAAGGATTGCGTCAAACCTCTCCTGCGGCCCGTGCGATCGAGAAGGAAGAGGTGGCGAA
Organism: Brachycybe producta; assembly: GCA_036925085.1. Lineage (NCBI taxonomy): Eukaryota > Metazoa > Arthropoda > Diplopoda > Playtdesmida > Andrognathidae > Brachycybe > Brachycybe producta. The sequence continues at coordinate 119,371 of JAUPFP010000147.1, read as the reverse complement.
GATGTTGGATGCAGGTGTCATCCAACCTTCGCGTAGTCCCTATGCGAGCCCTATCTTGCTTGTTCGCAAGAAGGATGGTGGCTTTCGTTTTTGCGTGGACTACCGGAGACTGAATGCCCAGACTAAGCTGGATCAGTATCTGTTGCCTCGCATCGATGATGCGCTCGATTTGTTGGCCGGTGCGAAGTTCTTTGCAACCTTGGACGTGGCTAGTGGTTACTGGCAGGTTTGGATGGCTGAGCCAGATGTTGAGAAAACAGCATTTATTTGCTCTAAAGGTCTGTTTGAGTTCTGAAAAATGCCTTTCAGACTCTGTAATGCTCCAGCCACGATGCAGAGAGCACTAGAGCACATTCGAGCAGTTTCTTGAGAGACTGACCACTGTACTGGGACTGTTACAAGGGGCGGAGCTGAAACTCCAGCCGAAGAAATGTTTCTTTGGCTTTAACAAAGTGCATTATCTCGGTCACGTAGTGAGTGCCGAGGGAGTTGCTCTGGACCGCGATCTCGTAAGAGCAGTCCAGGAGTTCGATGTTCCAACAACGGCAACGGGTGTCCGTAGTTTTCTCAGACTGGCTGGTTACTATCGGCGGTTCATCAAGGACTTCGCCAAGGTGGCAAGACCTTTGAATGAACTGACAAAGAAGGATGCTTCCTTCGAATGGTCATATCAGTGCAAACTAGTGTTTGCTCGGTTAAAGGCATTTTTAATCGAAGCACCGGTACTCACTATGTATGATCCACGTGGTGAGGTAATGATCCATACCGACGCTAGTGGGTACGGCTTGGGTGTCATAGTCTACCAGAAGTTGCCGGAGGACAAGTTCCCCCATGTTCTGGCCTACACAAGTTAGCTCATGAAAGGAGCGGAAACACGGTATTCTGTCACCGAGCAGGAGTGCTTGGCGATTGTGTTTGCCGTGGGTAAATTCCGTCCTTACCTCTTTAACTGGGAGTTGGTGATCGTAACAGATCACCATGCTCTTTGTGCTCTGCTGACCGCCAAGAACTTGCAAGGCAGGTTGGGGCATTGGCAGATGCAATTGCAAGAGTACCAGTTCAAGGTTCAGTTTATGAAGGGAACACTCCACGTGGACGCTGACTGTCTGAGTCGGTATCTGGTGCGTGATGTTGCAGACCTTTCTTTACCTGAATACGTCGAGTCTGACATAGGTGAGGTGATTTACCGAGTCCGCTCGGAGGTGGATTGGGTCGAGGAGCAGGCAGCCGATGGCTGGTGCTCCAAGGTGGTGAAGGAAATCACCATGGACACCAACTCGGCCCTCCGGGACCAGTTCGTGATGGCAGACAACATGTTGTATGCCATCAGATCCATCCAGGATTGGTTGCGAACCATACTGGTAGTGCCTGTGTCATGCTGGTCTTTCTGTCTGAGGAAGCTGCATGACACTCCCGAAGCTGGTCACTTCGGGATGTTTAAGACCTACCAGCGACTGCACTCACGCTTCTACTGGATCGGTATGAAGTGTGACACTGCCGAATACGTTAAGTCGTGTTTGGTGTGTCAACGAGCGCGACAGTTCGCAAGATGTCAGGAATTTCTGCAACCGATTGTGCCAAAGTACCCAGTTCACACATGGGGAATGGACTTCGTTGGGCCGTTTCCTGCCTCCGTGGGTGGAGTCACCTATGTATTAATCATGGTTGACTATTTCACCCTGTACGGTGTGGCGAGAGCGGTGCGAAGGGCCACGGCCGCTTGTGTTGTGAAGTTCTTGAAGGACGAGATCCTTTTGGTATATGGTACACCGAAATTTCTTGTTTCGGATTGTGGGTCCCAGTTCTCCAGCAAAGTCCTGCTGAAGTTCCGGGAGCGCTATAACATAGCGCGTCACTTCACGACGGCGTACCATCCACAAGCTAATGGCTTACGGAGCATACGAATAATACCGTAATTTAAACCATCAAGCGGTACCTTGATCTGCTCAAGGAACAGCGTGATTGGTGAAATAAAATACGGCCCGCCGTGTGGGCTTATAACACAGCTGTGCAGGAGAGTATGCAAGTCTTTCCGTATCAGTTGCTGTTTGGCCGTGAGCCTCGGATGGGTGTTGATAACCCCATTCCGGATGGTCCGATCCACGACTTGCCTGACCAGCAAGCCGTAGAGGAGCAGGCGCGTCAGAGATTGTCTGCTGCTCAAAGGAGGCAAAAGGAGCAGTATGAGTCCGACCGAGTGCAGCCGCCCATATACCTGCCTGGAGTGCAGGTGTGGATTAGGGACCAAGCTGGGAAGCTCGGCCAGGCGAAGAAGTGGAGTTTAGCGTATAAGGCTGAACGTTTTACGGTCATTTCGCAATACTCCGACCTAGTCTACGAGGTAGAATTCTTAGATGGGTATGGTCGGAAAGTGCGAGACCGGTTTCATGTGGACAACTTGAAATCGTACGTACCCACCTGCACCGTGAGGGAGGAAGATGGACTTGGTGTTTCTGAAACCTCCTTCGATGCAGGCAGCGAGCATACGGATGCTAAACCGGAGGTTTCGGCAGGGAGTAATGGTACTCCAACGCCAAAACCACCATCCGTTTCTTTGGAGTCTACTGACTCAGAGGCGGAGAACCCCTCAACCTCGGTATAACCTCCGTTCGCAGAGACCGAGGGTGTTTGAGGTGAGTGGGCTTTCCGCCAGAATTGGGCATGAAACAGTCCAGGGTACGCTCAATGAGCCCCTGCCCTTATGGGAGAAAGCCGGTCGTCTGCTAGTTTGTGTTGATGGCTGGGAGAGGAGGCAGCCAGGCTTGCCTGCGTGTTGGGACCGCCCGGTTTCCGAGGAGGAAACCCATTGGCGACCCACCGTAGGTTGTCTGACTGAGGGCCCAAAGAAGTCGGTCCCTAAGCGGACGGAAACATCCGGAAAGACTTTCGTCTCTGTTCACGTTAGTATTAACGTGAAGGCTCCTCCAGGTCAGTCAATTCTTTTGGTGACTCACCGTGTGTCCACCTTTAAAACAGCGGACAATGGCGAGACCTCGGAGGTGACCAGGGCTGTGGCGGCTGAAGACGATTTAGCCACCCAACCACGGTCATAAACCGCTCCTACAGTGAGGAGGAATCGACTGGCTACCGTAGATACCTGTGCGGCTATGTGCCATTCTGTCTTGGACCATATGGACACATGGTGGGAGTGGTGGAACCGTCATGGATGTTGCCATGGGGGTTCTGCTGGATCGGAAGGTGCTCTTCCGACGGGTTCGAACCGTCAGAGTACCGTGTCGCTTGGGGAGGCCCAGGGTCAGCGGAATTTGGACGCCAAGAACCCGAAAAAGAGTGGTTGCTTCCGTTTGAAAGCCGTTGATCATGGTGATGACCATGATTGTCCGTAATGGAAAAAGGCAGCAGTGGCGGAGTCGTCACCGTGCTACAGAGGACTCTTTGGAGTCTGACGGGCATGGTGCGAACGCCATGGGTAGACCATCAGAGGCGGGAACCCACGGTGTTCTCTCCACCGTTCCAAGGCCTCTGGAGGTTTTGGACCGGAGGAAGAGTCCGACCGTGCGAGCGAGGATGGACTGTGCCAGGAAGCACAAGAGAAAGTCCGGAGCTGCACGGATGGCTGCCAAAGTGAGGGCTCTTGTAGAGAGAGAGAGACCCAGCTGAAAGCCCGTCTGACTGCCATGAGTTTGGTTACTCTGGTGGTGGGTCTTCCAGCTGTAGCCCACCCTGATGGAAGGGACCGGCTAGTGGAGAAGGCGAAGCAGCCTCCAGTATCTGCTCCCGGTAAAATGGGTAAATCTATGAGTGGTGTCCCGCCCTCACGCCCCACCAGTGGCAGATCACTTCAGAGGGAAGAAGGCCCGGCCCTCCGTGCAGGGACAGGCCTTCCCACCTTGCAAACTGAAAAGCCAGGAGGATTGAGTTCGAATCCTCCAGGCAGGCCAGCAGCAAATTGCCAGGAGAGTGGCAATGCAGTCCGCCAAGGCACCAGCCCATGGTGTGGTAGACAAAACTGCTGGTGGTAAGAGTCTGCCGACTCTTACCCCAAAGGGGACGGTTCTCCTTCGGGACGGGTGGGAATGGTTTGTCTGGGGACTACCTTTCTCCGCCACCAGTTCGGCTAAGGGCATTTCACCGAAGGGAAGTACGGCTCCAGCCGGAAAACCTTCGGAGAAGAAGTCCGAGAAGGCGAAGGGGGCTAGCCACCCACCTAAGCCTGACCGGTCCGGTAAGTCGTTGAGTGCGGTTAAGTCTGGCTCAACGCACGGTAAACCTCCCTCTCTGATGATGGACTGTATGAAGTCCAAGTGTGAGAGGAAGGGGTGTTCAACACCTTCCGTGAGTAAGCGCCAGGAAGTTCAAAATGGAAGTGTTGTGGTGGAGAAGGAGGAGTCCTGGCATGCTAAGTCGAGCATGCCGGCCGGGAATCAGCCGATCCATACCCGTCCTGTAGAGGCGGCACGCAGAGGGATGGTAGGATTATGCGTGACATTGTGGTCGCATGCCTACATCCTCAACGAAGGTGGATGCGGTATCAAGCTTGCGATTTCGATCGGTTGGAACCCTCCAACAGGTGACAACGCCCTTACCAATGGGCGAAGGAACCATGTTGGGTGGAGTTGGTGTTCCGCCAAAATGTGATCCGTGACCCCCAGTGGGGGTACACCCTTCTTTCCAGGCTGCAGCAGTGGGGTATTTGATACCCTAGGACCGAAACCATCAACCTCTCCTGGGCTTGTGCCTAAGGAACGGTGTATTGGTGCGATGGCCCCGAATTCAGATGAAGAGGTGTATCTAAATAACCGACTGTGTCTGTGGCAGGACCAGTCGGGAATGGGTGGTTACCAATACCATGGCTATTATCGTCTGGCAGAGCCACTGCCAGTGCCATGGGTGGCAAAGCTACCACCGTACAAAATGAACCATGTGGTGGCGTTCAGTTGTGAAAGTATACTGGTAGTAGTGGTCGTGAACCCGGTCGTGAACCCACTTGTCGACAAGTGTATAGTTTTGTGGATGTGATGGGACTAGATGCCGAGATGGGATGTCTATCCCGGCGTGCAGCCCCATTGACCCGACACTTGTTGGGATGCGACCTAGAAGGACGGCTGGTCAGTTTGTTTTTGAGCCACTACCAGGGGCTACAATCGTGCCCGCGATCGCCCTGGTAGACCTTCTAACGAGCCGGGTGCTGAGAAGGCGCCCGCAGCTCCAAGAGATTCCTTTCGAGGAATTGCGAATCTTGGAGGAAAACCGTCTTGGGGGGTCGGTCTTCGATCCTGGACTTGGGTGGCATAACACCCAGGTGTGCTCGTGGTGGGCACACCGGTGGGCAGCGGAGTGGATGGGCTCCACTCGCGCTCCACCGCCAGGGAAGCCGTCTGGACCCTAAGTGGTCAGGTTTGAGGGAGAAATCCGTGCTGCCTCGACCAACCTGTTCCAGGGACAGAACAGGGAAGTTGAGAGGATTGTGGCAACCTGGTCTGCTCAATCAAATTTTTGATTGAGCAGACGAACTCCCTATGGTGATCTGCCTGACAGCATATAGTAGGCTGGTAGGTCGGACGCCATTTTGGTGCCAGCAGACCTCTCATCATTGGAGTCAATGGGTGAGAGGTCAGAAGTGACCACTGTCCCCTCCAGGTGGAGTTGCCTGGAGGTTTCTTTGGCTTGGTCAGCCATAGAATCTGGGCAGTGTGTTGTAGGCTGCAAAGGAGACAACATCTTCCTGCTGGAGGCCAAAGTATCCTCCATTGTTGCTAGCTTCATGATGCTAGACAGGGTAAGAAGAATGTCAGTAAGGCTGAGGAAAGAAATGAGGGCGGGGTTACTTTGGAAAGGGTGCAGAGCAGATCAGTAATTTTTGTATTTGATAGTAATGTCAAAAGGCTTGATAAGTGGGTGGTGGGTGAAGATAGAGGAAAAGTAAGTGTAGCTTAATTGCCTCGGAAAAAAACAAATGCCTCATGTTTACGTCGCAATTTCGGCCAAAGTTGTACAAAAGGCGGGACCACTTTTGACCAGCCGTGGTCAAACGTGGGCCGACTTTGGTCAATTGTGACCAGGCTGCCATCTTGGTATGGAGTTACTCTCGTCATGTTACGGAGTTACTTCACCCATTTTTGGGGGCACAAGTTGGAAGAGACTTTGTTCTCCGAAAACGTTAGGCCTAAAGCCTGTGGACTTAGTCCCGTGTGGGGTTTACGTTTAACACAGAACGTAGACCCAGTTTTGGCCAAGCTTATCTCGTGAAGTTGCACACAACAACACGAGAGGAGCCACCATCGTGCTTTGCCGCCTTTATTTTAAAAAGGAGCGGGCAATTTAAACAGGGATAACTGAACGAAATTGTTGCCAATATGTGATACTACATGGCACTTTTTCCGCCTTTTTCTGAAATAGGCGGCAATTCAAACAGGGATAACTAAATGAAGTCGTTGCAAATATTTGCCGCCTACGGGCGCATTTTCCGCCTTTTTTCATTAAAAGAGGCAATTGAACCAGGGATAACTTAAGTGTAAACTTTGCAACAATGCTATGCCTATGGGCACATTTTCTGCTTTTTTGTTAAAATGAGCAGCAAATCAAACAGGGATAACTTTACGAAAACGTTGCAAAGAAATGCCGCCTATGGGCGCTTCTTCCGCCTTATTGCAAAATAAGCGGCAAATTCAATCAGGGATAACTGAAATCTTCCGCCTTATTGCAAAATAAGCGGCAAATTCAATCAGGGATAACTGAAACATTCTCGTTACATGAAGACCGATTGTTGGGGCCAATCGCCGTTTCCATGTACGATTCTTCGATTGTGAACATATAAGTTTTCGGGCTTTTATGTCATCTTTCGATGCATGCTCTTCCAAAGTGCGACTTATGGAAACGGAGCAGCTTACGATGGGACCGATTGTTGGGGCCAATCGATGTTTCTGCGTACGCAAAAAAAGGAAAGATCAGTACCGTTATCTGAGGATCTATGGGCCTACCTTGGGCTCACTGACTCTCATCCTACCTTCTATTCCCTTCCACCCACTCGTGTATCCAGCCTTGACGTGGCGAGTGGGCTTGTTGGGAAATCTCTCGTTTGTCATTGAGATGTTATTGTTTCATCGCACAGAGAGACATTTCCCTAAACAAGTGGATACAATCTGTTTCTTCCACGGCCTTATTCTTTCCTTTCCTATATAAGGTCATTTGCTTTTTGTGCCGTCAGTCTGTGAATAATATTAGATTCAATTTGGGCGTTCAGCAGTCAATGCCGTACGTACTGAATCGCTTCTAAAATGTGTGTTGCTTTTGTCGTTTCAGTAACTTGCTAAAACACAGCGTGCAGCAAAATGGGTAGACGCAACAAGTCGAGGAAGGCGACTATAAATAATGACACAAACACAGACATAAACGCAAACGGCGATACAACGAATATTCATGACGACGTGCATAAAAATCTTGACGAAGGACAGGCATTGCCGAACGTGCCCTGTGACCCACAAGCGAAGAAAAAAACCACAAATCGAAGAAACTTAAATTGTCCGCTCTGCCATGTCCCTACCCATGGCCGTCTCATAAGGCACTTACGTGACCACCATAAAGATATACCTGAAAAAGAGTGTCAAGACATTAACAAGAAGACGAAAGATAAATTTAAAAACGGTCCGATACCACTCGAATGGGGACTTGTGAAACAGTGGTTCGGGTCACTCATAAATAACTCGATAGTGCGCCAGGGACTTATGAGATGCATATATCACGTTGGTTCTCGCTTCGTAAACCTTCCTTCTGTGTGGGAGCAGGGCACGTTGGGTGACAACCCAGAAGTTGTTGATGAAGATCCCATAGACGAAGGTGAATTTGGTATGGAAGATGACGATGGTGCTTCGCCGGTAGTGTTTCCTCACAGGAACTATCGTGCGGGATCCGTTCTTGCCAAGATGCAAGCGGAAAATTTAACCATGCGCTACAATCTGTCGTTCTTTACGGACTTTATTAATTACATGGAGACAGAGAAGATCTATCGTGCCCGTGCGCATCGGCTCATGTACGCAAGACTGGTTTCGAGGGTGTTGTATCATATTAACATCTCAACAGGCGACTAGCACCAAACACCAATGCCCAGCCTCATGATACACACCAACCAAGTTCAAAATTACGCACTACGTCTCACACGTGTTGGCACGAAAGCGAGCACCATCGTAAGCCTTTACCGCAACTTACTAATTTACCTGAGTTACCTGATGACTGCGACCGATTTGAGAGTCAAGGATCGCCTCTTGTACGACGACTTGGCGCACGTCGTAGAAGTAATCAAGCGATTCATGGTATGGGCCAAGAAAGATCAAAAAGTCGAAAGCTGTGCAAAAAAAAGCGAAGATGCGGTGAAAGACGCCTTCACCGAGCAAACCGTGGCTGTGTCTACGTCGTTAGTAAGCGACCCTGCACTCCTGGAGGACGTGAACGACTCATTTACGCACCTTCTTGATAACGGGTTTAATGCTATCGATTACTGCGTGGTCACGCGCTATTTAATGCTCACCATAGCATCGTATGGAATTCGGCAATCGGCCATAATTAATTTTCGCCTATGCGAATACTTAGATCGCAGAGAAGCAGCGTCAGGAGACTATGTGTTCTTCGTGCGCGACCATAAGACGTCTGCCACGGGTCCTCAGGGCATCTGTTTAACATAAGAACAGGCGTCGATGTTTGAGGTATACTACCACCTCCTCAGACCGATGGTTGATGTCCTGAAGACGGAAAATTTCTTTCTCAATTCTATGGGAACAGCGTGGAACAGTCCTTCTCGAGAATTTTCGCGGATGTCAGCAAAGTACGGGGTGCCGTTCACTGTCACTCGTACGCGGAAATCTCTCCAGACTTCCATTGCGGGGAAGTCTAAAAAAGAACGGGAGAAGATCTGCAGAGCCCTAAAACATCGAGAGGTCACTGCAGAACGTGCGTACCGCCAACCGAACGTGGAACAGACCGCACAAGACTCAGCTCTCAATCGCGAAATCATCACCACATCCCGTGAGAAAAGTGCGCACGTCGAAAGATGCGAAGATGCACAACCATGCACGTCGTCCGGTATTACACATTCTAGCGGGGAGGGATCCTTCAGGCCTTTCGTTGTCTACCCTGACAGTGACGACGACGATAGCAGTCCGTCTACCCATAATACGAGGAGCTCTCGGAAACGAACTTTTGACGATCGTCATAGTCGCTTTCGCGGGATACCGTTCAGACTGTCCGATTCGGACTCTTCGTAAATTGGTAAAACACCTGCATGTGCTTCAGTGTTCTTGTGTCTGCCGTGCTTTCTATCTTACCTACTTTATGGGTCTTCGGGCTCTTCGTGAGTGCTTGTGTTTGTGCATAAGTGGGGGTACTTGTTGGGGGTGTTGCATGTGTGCCTGCTTGCATGTTTTTTTCCTGTGATGTCCTGTCCTGTTCCTCTTCGATGTATCTCCACCTTGACGTGGTGAAGAGGCTCGAGCCTGTTTTATATAAAGGCCGCTAAGAGAGATACAATTCATATGTTGCTGTAGTGACCAAAACCGCAAAATGCGGTTCTTATGCGGATCTTGGGTCTTCGAAGACCGCATGCTACTCATGGCATCGTGCTATTGCATGACAGTGAAGTAGCAGGACTAAAATAAACTAAGTCCTAAATAAATGTTGTACTGACCGATACAGCATAATGCGGTCTTTGGGTCTTCGATAACCGCATTCTACTCATGGCATCGTGCTATTGCACGACTGTGATGTAGCAGGACAAAGATACTCTGCCACGTGCTACTCATTGCATCGTGCTTCGCTCCGACAGTGAAGTAGCACAGGCAAAGTCTGAAAAAAAGCTGTAATGACCGAAAATACAGCAAAGTGCGGTTCTTATGCGGTTTTTGACTCTTCGAAATCCGCATGTTTTTTCCCGTGATGTCCTGTCCTGTCCCTCTTCGATGTATCTCCACCTTGTCGTGGTGAAAAGGCTCTAGCCTGTTTTATATAAAGGCCGCTAAGAGAGATACAATTCATATGTGGCGGTTATTGGGTATATTTCTTAAACCGCCACGCTACTATCACCGTGCTATTGCACGACCGTGAAGTAGCAGGACTAAAATAAACTAAGTCCAAAATAAATGTTGTACTGACCGATACAGCATAATGCGGTGTATGTGTCTTCGATAACCGCATGCTACTCATGGCATCGTGCTATTGCACGACTGTGATGTAGCAGGACTAAAATAAACTAAGTCCAAAATAAATGTTGTACTGACCGATACAGCATAATGCGGTGTATGTGTCTTCGATAACCGCATGCTACTCATGGCATCGTGCTATTGCACGACTGTGATGTAGCAGGACTAAAATAAACTAAGTCCAAAATAAATGTTGTACTGACCGATACAGCATAATGCGGTGTTTGGGTCTTCGATAACCGCATGCTACTCATGGCATCGTGCTATTGCACGACTGTGATGTAGCAGGACTAAAATAAACTAAGTCCAAAATAAATGTTGTACTGACCGATACAGCATAATGCGGTGTTTGGGTCTTCGATAACCGCATGCTACTCATGGCATCGTGCTATTGCATGACTGTGATGTAGCAGGACTAAAATAAACTAAGTCCAAAATAAATGTTGTACTGACCGATACAGCATAATGCGGTGTTTGGGTCTTCGATAACCGCATGCTACTCATGGCATCGTGCTATTGCACGACTGTGATGTAGCAGGACTAAAATAAACTAAGTCCAAAATAAATGTTGTACTGACCGATACAGCATAATGCGGTGTTTGGGTCTTCGATAACCGCATGCTACTCAAGGCATCGTGCTAATGCACGACCATGGAGTGGCAAGAAAAAAGTTCTAAGTCGAATAAGCCTAACACTGAGAAAACCTTTATGATTTTCAGTGATCGATAAACTTGAGATGGAGTTACGACAGGGGACCGTAAACCCCTGGCGTACCTATGACTTAATTGCCTCGGAAAAAACAAATGCCGCATGTTTACGTCACACTTTCGGTCAAAGTTGTACGAAAGGCGGGACCACTTTTGACCAGCCGTGGTCAAATGAGGGCCGACTTTGGCAAGTCTTGTTGCAAGGGTGTTGTATCATATTAACATCTCAACAGGCGACTAGCACCAAACACCAGTGCCGAGCCTTATGATACACACCCACCACATACACAATTACGCACTACGGCTCACACGTGTTGGCACGAAAGCAAGCACCATCGTAAGTCTTTACCGCAATGTACTTATTTACCTTCGTTACCTGACGACTGCAACCGATTTGAGTGTCAAGGATCGCCGCTTGTATGACGACTTGGCACACGGCGTAAAAGTAATTAAGCGATTCATGGCACAGGCCAAGAAGGAACAGAAAGCCGAAAGCTGTGCGAAAAAGAGCAAAGATGCGGTGAAAGATGCCTTCACCAAAGAAACTGTGGCCACGTCTACATCGTTAGTAAGCGACCCTGCACTCCTGGAGGACGTAAACGACTCACTTACACGCCTTCTTGACAACGGGTTTAATGCTATCGATTATAGCGTGGTTACACGCTATTTAATGCTCGTCACAGCATCTTACGGAATTCGGCAATCGGCCATAATCAATCTTCGCCTATGCGAATACCTGAATCGCAGGGAATCAGTGTCAGGAGACAATGTGTTCTTCGTGCGCGACCATAAGACGTCTGCCATGGGTCCTCAGGGCATCTCCCTAACATCAGACCAGACGTCGATGTTTGAGGTCTATTACCATCTCCTCAGACCAATGGTTGATGTAATGAAGACGGAGAATTTCTTCCTCAATACCGTGGGCACAGCATGGAACAGTCCTTCTCGAGAGTTTTCGCGGATGTCAGCAAACTATGGGGTGCCGTTCACTGTCACCCGTACGCGGCACTCTCTCCAGACTTCCATTGCGGGGAAGAATGTTCGTACCGCCAACCGAACGTGGAGCAAACTGCACAAGACTCTGCTCTTATTCGCGAACTCATCTCCACATCCTGTGAGAAGAGCACGCAAAACACGATTGATGCAGACGGTCAACCATGCACGTCGTCAGGCATTACACATCCTAGAGGGGAGGGATCGTTTAGGCCTTTCATCGTCTTCCCAGACAGCGACGACGATAGCAGTCTGTCTACCCACGCTGCGAGGAGTTCTCTGAAACGAACTTTTGACGGTCATCATAGTCGCTTTTGCGGGATTCCGATCATACATTTCGATTCGGACTCTTCGTGAAGTGGGTAAAAAACCTGCATGTGCTTCAGTGTTCTCGTGTCTGCCGTGCTTCCTTATCTTCCTTGTACTTCAAAACGAAGAGATCTCGGAAGAGAACTTTTGACGCTTGTCATAGTCACTTTCACAGTTTTTCGTACAAACGATACGTTACGGCTCTTCGGCTATTCGTGAGTGCTTGTGTTTGTGCATCAGTGTTCTTGGATGCATGAGTAGGGGTATTTGTTGGGGGTGTGTTTGCATGTGTGCCTGCTTGCATGTTTTTTCCTGTAATGTCCTGTCCTGTCCCTCTTCGATGTATCTCCACCTTGTCGTGGTGAAGGGGCTCAAACCTGTTTTATATAAAGGCCGCTAAGAGAAATACAAATCATATGTGGCGGATATTTGGTATATTCGTAAACCGCCACGCTACTACGGCCATGAAGTAGCAGGACTAAAATAATCAAAGTCCACACAATAAATGTTGTACTGACCGATACAGCATAATGCGGGTCTTTGATAACCGCATGCTACTCATGGCATCGTGCTATTGCACAACCGTGAAGTAGCAGGACTGAAATAATCTATGTCCTAAATAAATGTTGTACTGACCGATACAGCATAATGCGGTCTTTGGGTCTTCGATAACCGCATCCTACTAGTGGCATCTTTAGCTGTTGCATGACTGTGATGTAGCAGGACTAAAATAATCAAAGTCCACACAATAAATGTTGTACTGACCGAAACAGCATAATGCGGTCTATGGGTCTTCGATAACCGCATGCTACTCATGGCATCGTGCTATTGCACGACCATGGAGTAGCAAGAAAGCCTAACTCCGAGAGAACAGACATGATTAGCGGTGATCGATGGAGTTACGACAGGGGACCGTAAACCCCTATGACTTGTTTACCAGGGGCTCAGATTAAAGATGTTATGGAACGTATCAAGAGAATGGTAAGTGGGGAAAAAGTGGAGGAGGTCTTAGTTGTTCTGCAAGTGGGGGCTAATGATGTGTGTAGACAGTTTGGAGGGGAAGTTTTAGATGGGCTAGCGGACTTAGTAAAGCATACTTTATGTTGTAGGGCTGGAGTTACTGTTAAAGTTAGTGCTATTCCTGAGAGGTGAGATAGGGGTGATATAGTTACTCGTAAGGCACGTTATGTAAATGATAGATTAATTGAAGCATGTAGTAAGGTTAGAGCCCAGGTAATAGACTGGAGGGCAGCTATGCTCAATTTTTGGGGTTCCTGGAGTATAGATGGGGTTCATTTTAATTACAGGGCTGGTAGGATTGTGGGTAAAAAGATAGGTGATTTTGTTAAGCATTTTTTAGGATAAGGTTTTGGAGTTTAGGTGCAAATGCTTTAGGGGGGTTCATACTAATATGAATGCTCCACAGCTTGTTGCTGGGAACAATAGTTCCTTTGTTTCAGGTATGATTTCTTCAAACACTGTCCATGAAGGAAATCATTTAGGAAAACCCACTTCAGCTATACCTTCACATGTAAAGGTTATGGTGGTTAACTGTAGGAGTCTACGAAACAAAGTTCCTGAGTTCATTGTGGCAGTTGAGGAGAATGGTTGCACTATAATTCTTGGTACAGAGTCATGGCTTGATGTTACTGTTAATAATGGGGAAATATTTCCAGATGGTTTCACAGTGTACCTTAGAGACAGGGTTGGTCGTTCTGGTGGTGGGGTTTTCATAGCTATTTCACAAATATTTCATAGTTGCAGGGAAACAAGTTTTGAAACAGACTGTGAAATAGTATGTTGTAGTTTAAGGCGGTTTAAAATGGTAAAAAGGTGTTTTTATATTCTTTCTATCGGCCACCGGGATCCTCCATAGCAGATGTCACTAGTGTAAGAACTTCTTTGGGCACTCTTCATCAAAAATACCATAGCCCAATGATTATTTTAGGAGGTGATGTAAATTTTCCAAACATCAACTGGGATGCATACGGTGATCAGTGGCAGTGACAAGCCATTAGCAGTTTCATTTTTAGATAGTATGAATACTTATTCTATGGAACAGGTTGAAATGACAAAATTGAATTCAGAATTCAGGGGAATTAGTGATCATCAGATTGTCTTATGTGATGTTAATGCATGTGTGGAAAAAATTTCTGAGGTTAAAAGAGTAGTGTTTCTTTTTAACAAATGTAATTGGGATGGTTTTAAGTCACATTTGATAGATAATTTTCATAAATTTAAAGAATGTTATCATCCTCAAAATGTGAATTTTAATTGGTCACAATTTCATAGTTTATTTTTAAGTGGGACTTCCTCCTTTATTTCAACCAAGGTAGTTAGAGACTGTGCCACACCAGTATGGTACACTAGCAAGATTAAAAGGGCTCTTTGTAAGCAATGCTTATGGAGGAATAGGGCTAGAAATCACAAAAAATTAGTGAATTCCAATGAATTCCATATTGCGCGCACAGCAGCGAAACGGGAAATCTTGTTAGTTCACGATAATTTTAAAACAGAAACGCTTGGAGAATGGTTAAAAACGGACCCAAAACTATTTTGGAGTTACATCAAGAACTCTATAGGCAAAGTAGAAAATCTATTCCTTCTCTGGTTGACACAAATGGGAAGCTTGTTTCAGATCCAGTAGGAAAAGCTACCTTATTAAATCAACAATGCAAGAAGGTCTTAACAATTGATGATGGCATACCACATGAGGGTTTTCCTCCAACATCGCTTTGTATGGATCAAAATGTAATAACTGCAGATGGGATAGTCAAGCAACTTCTAAAATTACACTCAAATAAAACCTGTGGTCCAGATGGGATGTATGCTATCATTTTAAAAAATCTTGCACAAGAGTTGGGTCCATACCTTCAGTTAATTTTTCAACAGAGTTTAGATGTAGGTATTGTACCAGAAATGTGGAAATTAGCTAATGTTAGTTCAATTTTTAAATCAGGAGACAAGTATCAGGTAACTAATTACAGACCCGTGTCTTTAACCTCGATAGTTTGCAAGGTCCTTGAACATATTATATATCCCTCCTCAATGAATTTTTTTATGGAAAACAATCTTTTGTGTGTGACGTGGCTGGCCCTCCTTTGACACCCTCTTTACCGACTTGTGATGAACTTCGTTGTTGACGACATTGTTCCCTCTGATGAATCGGTGGTGCCAGGGTCGACTCTGTTGTCGACTGCTGCGGGCCAGCCTCTACTGTTGTCCCTCTGGGGGTTGGGTTCACCGGGCGCGACATTTACTTGCCTTGCCTGGTACGGCCCACAAAAAGACCGTCTTTCTTAGAGATCTTTGGATATAGGGCGTGACGATGCCGAAGTTACTCTAGTCCTTTTCGTTGGATTGCTAGAGGCTCCAGGCAGAGGGACTCAGGCTGTGTCTGAGTGCCTTCTGCTGGATACTCCTCGATTTTAGGAGTACAGGAACCCAATATAGTTCGAATACACAACACTTACACAGGTTGATGTACAATAATATGTCTCTTTACTAGCTCTTTGTTATTACATTATTGATAACACTCTTTACATTGTTGTTTTACTCTAAGTCAGAACTTAACTCTCTAGAACTAACTGTCTAGAACAAGACTTACTTGTTTTACTCAGTGTCTAAAGTCTAACTCTCTAGTCCAGAACTTATCTGGTTAAACTCTAGATTCTGACTGTTTAAGTTCACTCTTTGAACTCTCAAGACTGACTGTCCTCACACTCAAGTCTCAGGCTCACTTGTCCGGTCTCCTGGGAGGGGCAACTGGACACGGTCGGAACTGGCCAAAAACGTTTTTGGTCGGTCCAAAACCCGTAATTTCCCGTTCGGTACCTTGGCCGGTGATTTCCACGGTACATCAACGGAGGAAATCCCGTTTCCACCGTGCATTTCCTGTGACTAACGGTAAAAACCGTCCTTCACGGGATTCGCACGGTCGGAATCGGCCAAACACGTGTTTGGACCGTCCAAAACCGGCACCAACAATTCAGGTTCCTTGGGGAGTGGTTTACATGGACCACAGCCCTGACAAACCACTTTCCGTCCATTAGAACACCGTGGACTACGGTCGAAACCGTTATCCACGATGGTTTCACAGACAGAACCGTGCAAAAACATCTTTTCACCGTCCAAACTCTGTAGAACTTGGTCTCCACCAAGTTCCACGGCATTCGGGCGGTAAAACACCGTGTTATTCACGGCCCCGTCAGTGGTAGCATCACCGTCAACATTGTTACGGTGACGCCTCTACCCTTTTGGGTGTGTCAAGCGGTCATTGACCGCTTGACACACCCAAAAGCAATAAAACAATACTGCCAAAGGGCACGAAAAAAAAATTCTCCTTTGGGGACTTACTTTGTTGGTTGTAGCATCCAAAAGGCCTGAATCTTTGCCGTTTCTTTGGTGAAAAATTCGTTTTCTTTTTAAATTAACGGCAAACGACCGTCTAAGTTTTACTTTAAAAACAAGATGGCACTCAGCCGCTAATTTCACCGGAGAAATGGCTAACTGCGGCGGTTTGGCTGCCAAAACAATATTAGCCGCCTCCATTGCTGTTACTATAGAGATTCTACCGTTGTCTGCCTTTTTAGGGGCAGTTACATGGCATGAATATCTACGGAAAGACTCAGGAGAGAGATCTTCAGGAGAAATAACATCTGCAGACTCCTCTTTGAGTTTGCAGTTGGGAATTGTGGATTTCTCCACCCAGTTCCCCCTGGACAACCACCATCTGTCCGAGACAGACAGGCGGCACCCAGTCCAGGGGTCACTGTGCTCCCAATCTTTATTTCCCCAGTTCAGGTCATTATTCCATACTATTGAATAACCTGCTTTTTCCCACCAGGACAGAGACTTCCAAAGTTCCTGCACCTCCCTGGTGTCTAATGGAGCTCCAGAGGAAGCTTGCATAACCTCAAAAGCCCTGGGCTTCCTCAGACGGAGGTAGTACCGGGGCTGAGGTGCTTCCTCTGCCTCAGAGTCAGTTGACTCCATCACCAAGCTAGGCTGGCCGGAAGGTCCTGGAGAGACATAATCCCTCCTCTCACTTCCAGCTGACCCAGACTCAGCATAACTGGTCCCTTCAGAGTTCGAGGAGGTTTCAGAGCCACCAAGGCCTCTTCCTCACGAACTCCACATGTGGGAATGTATGGCTTCAAGTTATCAACGTGAAACCGGTCCCGCACTTTCCGAAACCTGCCGGACCACTGTACCCAGTTCAGCTTTGTAAGCGAAATTCCACTTCTTGGCTTGACCCAGCTTCCCAGCCATATCCTTTATCCAGACCTTATTACCAGGCTGGTACAGGGGTGGCTCCACCCGGCCGGCATCATACCGGCTCTTCTGTCTTGCTTGAGCGGCCGCCAAGTTTTGACGAGCTCGCTCCTCCACGGCTTGCTGGTCAGGCAAGTCGCGGACCGAACCGTTAGGAAGGAGATTATCAATCCCCAAAATAGGCTCACGACCAAACAACAATTGGTACAAAGACACTTCTGTGCTCTCCCGCACCGCAGTGTTGTAGGCCCACACGGCGGGCCGCAATTTCTCCCACCAATCACGTTGGTCCTTGAGGGGATCAAGGTAACGTTTGATGGTTTCTATCATGGTCTTGTTCGTACGCTCCGTACGCCCATTTGCTTGCGGATGGTATGCCGTCGTGAAGTGCTGCGCTATATTGTAGTGCTCCCGGAACTTTCGCAAAATCTTGCTACAGAACTGGGATTCACGATCCGAGATGAGAGTAGTCGGTGTGCCATACACCGACAAGATCTCATCTTTCATAAACTTGACAACACAAGCGGCCGTAGCCCTTCGTACTGCCTTTGCCATGCCGTACCGGGTGAAGTAATCCACCATGATCAATACATAGGTGACTCCACCCACGGACGCGGGAAAAGGCCCAACAAAGTCCATTCCCCAGGCATGCACCGGGTACTCAGGAACTATGGGTTGCAAGAATCCTTGAGCTCTTGCGAACTGTCGTACTCTCTGACACACCAAGCATGACTTAACATACTCCACCGTGTCACGTTTCTTACCTAACCAATAGAAACGAGTACACAACCGTTGGTAGGTCTTGTACACTCCGAAGTGACCAGTTTCGGAGCTATTGTGCAACTTCCGCAAGCAGAAGGCTTGACACGACCTCGGCACAACCAACACAGTTCTTGTACAATCCTGAATGGATTTGATGGCATACAACAACTTGTCTGCCACCACGAACTTGAACCTTAAGTTCGAGTCGGGGTCGGTGGAGAGCTCACGCTTCACCTTGGAGCACCAACTGTCGTCGGCCTGCTCCATTACCCAATCCACCTCAGACCGGATAAGGTAATTAACCTCACCCACGTCTGCCTCGATGTGTTCAGGCAAAGAAGGATCAACAACTTCATTCACCGGATACCGACTCAAGCAGTCAGCATTCTCGTGAAGTTTCCCCTTCTTGTACTGGATCTTATACCGGTACTCCTGCAACTGCATTTGCCAACGCCCCAACCTGCCTCGCAGGTTTTTGGCAGTCTGCAAATGACAGAGCACATGGTGATCTGTTACGATCAAAAAGTCCCTGTTAAAGATGTAAGGTCGGAATTTACAAACGGCAAACATGATTGCCAAGCATTCCTGCTCAGTGACACTATACCGTGTTTCTGGTCCCTTCATGAGACGGCTAGCGTAGGTCAGAACCCGAGGAGCCTTGTCCTCAGGTAACTTCTGGTATACTACGGCACCTAGACCGTTCCCACTAGCATCGGTGTGAATTAACACCTCACCACGTGGATCATACATGGTGAGCACCGGTGCCTCAGTTAAAAATGCCTTTAACCGCTCGAGTGCTAGACCACACTACTCCGACCAGTCAAAGGACGCATCCTTCCTGGTCAGATCATGCAGTGGCCTTGCGATCTTGGTGAAGTCTTTAATGAACCTACGGTAGTAGCCGGCCAGTCACTGTTGTAGGGACATTGAACTCTTCGACTGCTCGCACGAGTCCCGGCTCCAGAGCAACTCCCTCGGCACTGACAATGTGACCGAGATATTTGACTTTGTCAAAACCGAAGAAACATTTTTTCGGCTTTAGTTTCAGCTCCGCCCCTCGTAGCAGTCTCAGGACAGTACTCAAGCGTTCGAGAAACTGCTCAAAGGTGTTCCGAAGACGATAATATCGTCTAGGTACACCAAGCAGCTCTCCCACTTGTGTCTCGCCAACAAGAGGTCTAACGCTCTTTGCATTGTGGCAGGAGCATTGCAGAGTCCGAAAGGCATTTTTCGGAACTTAAACAGACCTTGAGAGCAAATGAATGCTGTCTTCTCAATGTCTTGCTCCGTCATCCTGACCTGCCAGTAACCACTAGCAAGGTCTAGGGTTGCGAAATACTTCGCCCCAGCAAGTGAATCGAGGGCATCATCGATGCGAGGTAACGGGTACTGATCTGCCTTAGTTTGGGCATTCAGTCGCCGATAGTCCACACAAAAACGAAAGCCACCATCCTTCTTGCAAACAAGCAAGATAGGGCTCGCATAGGGACTATGCAAAGGTTGGATTACCCCTGCATCCAACATCTTTGCTACCTCTTCTCTCTCGATTGCACGAGCCGCCGGAGTGGTTCTTCGCAATCCTTCACGCACCGGAGGTAGCCCACCGGTATCAATAGTGTGTTCGACGAGCAGGGTTTCCCCCAGCTCTGTATAATCGAACGCCAAATGATCACGGCGTTCCAGCATAAACTCCCGAAGCTGTGCCGCCTCCTCAGGCTTCAGACTAGGTCCGATTTTAAGGCACTCTTCAAGAGTGGTTTTGACTTCCGCATTGAGGACTCGGCGACCTTTCTTGGTCGCCCCTCTCAACTTAGGCGGAAGACCCCCTGGGCGGCCATCTCTATGAGTGGGGTCTCCCGCTCTCATCTTAGATGGAATGTCCAGTCCCACCACTAGGGCTGAATCCACAGCTTGAGCGGTCGCCACACCCTCCCCTGCCTCCAGGGCAATGGGTACGTCGGCGATGTTCTCAAGCCATATGTCGTAAAAGCCTTCTTCCGTGGCTTAGGCAATTCGTGCCACCGCCAACAGACCACGGCCACCTAAAGCTTTACGATGGGGCTCAATGAGAAGCAGCTGTCCAGGGCCAGCATGCTCTATCAGACTCACAGAAACCACCTTCCGCTCATGAGCTGATAGCCATACGTTCTCCAACAGTCGCAGGAAACAAACTTCCCCGCTCCTAATTGGAGAACTGGTCTCAGCAAGCGCTGGTGACACAATGTCAACCCACAAATCCACCTTTTCAGGCTCCGCTGGCATACTTTCCGGGAGGAAGGAGGGAGTAGCAAAGGCTCCACAGAATCGTGAAGCTTCGCCAACGCCTCCAACACCGAGTTCGGAAGTTGTACCGAAGTACCCTGCAAAGCCTGATCGGCCAGTGCGGCATGAAGAGCATCTGGATGTGCATTCCAGATGTCTTCCCGGAAATAAACTTTCTGTCTAATGACGTCCTACGTTAGCCCAAACCGGGAAGCCAGGTCAATGCCTATTACGGCTTCCCCTTCACCCTCAATGAGGAGAGGATGGGTATGTATGGACCGTTCGTGGATTGATATGTCCACGTACATGACTCCTTCTATCTTGATGGAGTACCTGCTCATGCCCGTCAGGAATGAGGGGAGGCTAATCTCCTGCACCAGTAATTCCATCTCCCGTGCCACCGACATGCTCATTACTGATACTTCGGCACTGGTGTCGACGATCGACTCAACCAGCCGACCATCCATCGACACCAGAACATGCGGTGCCCCACGCAAGTACGCACGGCTCTGTAATTCAGGAATGGGCAAAAGTCGTTGCCCGACATTACTTCTCTGAGCCTCATCCGTCCTCCCGTCCACAGGGGACGGTCGTATCGGATGCTCAGGGGCCTGGCTTCCAGTCTTCACTCCAGGAGACCCACCAGGCTTGGGCGACAGCATGGGCGAACCAACGCTCGAAGCCCTCGTAATGCCAGCGCCATTCGAACCTTCCTCCCCAAAATCAGGGAAGAAAGGTGCCACCCAGCTCTCCAGCCGGGCAAGTGCAGCTTCCAGTGTGGGGTTTGGCTCCTGAAATACCAACTGGGTAATTTCTGGGTCTGCAGACCTAGCCAGAGGAACCCCTGCTTCATGCAGGATACCCACATATCTGGATACTGCCCGAAGGTACGCTCCTTCTTTACTTCGCCGGCTTTGCCGGGCACCTGAGTTTTTAAGCATTACAAGTCGACTGCAGCTCAGTTCTGCAGTGACCGGCGCCAATTTAACGAGGGCGGGCCCTCGTTTCTGGCAACAGGCAGATAGAACATCTGTCCATCAATTACGGTGAACAGATACTCCCGGCCCTGCAGTACTACAGGTGCTAGAATCGGCATGTACCGCACCACTGGGCTTTTGCCCGGTGGTACTCGAGCAACCAGTTCTTGGGCAACTGCCTTCGGACAGTCCTTCTTAAGGTGACCCATCTGGTTACACCAAAAGCATGGACCTGGTTGCCTACGAGAAGGACCTCCACCTCCGGCCGTTTGGCCGGATTCTGACGGGGCTGCTGTGGACTTATTTCCATCCTGGCTCCGCCGCTTCGTCTTTCTTCCCTTCTGCCCTCCGGTCTTGGCCATAGCTCAGTTCGATTTGGATGGTGCCACTGCCTTCGCACCCGAAGAGGTAGAAGTAGACGTAGCAGAGCTCTTGAGCTTTGCCAAAGCACCAAAGGCCTTGGCCACAGCCTGGGTAGCTGGTACTTTCAAGGTATGGGCAATTAAGGCTCCCGCCGTCAGCTTGTCGGCCTCAACCAACATTGCCTCGGTGGTAAAGTTCCTGACTGTCTGAGCTTTTGATCCCCAGAGAGGTCTGAGAATCTCCGGCTGCAGTTTCTTCTTGTATCGGAGGAGTCGACAAGACTCATCCTCACCAGGAGAAACTCGTTCTACCAGCTAAACAAAGCGCCAGTAGAATGCCTGGAATGATTCCGCAGGCCCTTGCTTCATGGCCTCAAAACGGTCAAAACAGGCCTGAGCCTGATTCTTGGTTCTGAAGCGGTGAAGCATGGCCTGCCTCAGCTCCGGCCAGGTCAGGTTCGGCTTGAACTCCACCAAACAGGCGTAATGTTCCTCAGCCGGACCATCGAGCAGGTACATAAAGAAGCTGCACCTGGCCTTATCCGTC
Organism: Brachycybe producta; assembly: GCA_036925085.1. Classification (NCBI taxonomy): domain Eukaryota; kingdom Metazoa; phylum Arthropoda; class Diplopoda; order Playtdesmida; family Andrognathidae; genus Brachycybe; species Brachycybe producta. The sequence continues at coordinate 97,030 of JAUPFP010000147.1, read as the reverse complement.
CAGGGCTGAGCCCTAGCTTAGGCTTCGAACTGTCGGAGCAAAGGTGTAATGTCCTCCGAGTGAACCGGGTTGAAAAACCCAAATGCCTGGATCTCCGACAGGACAGCTGGTGCAGGCATCCACGGCACGGTACTTACCCACCGTGGTGCCCTGCTCCGGTTCTCCGAAGTCTCAGCATTAAGGTCAGCCTCCACGGGATCCACCAGGTGGACCCGAGGTCGCTGAACGGGTGGAGGATCTCCCCGACCACCTACCGAAAGAGCGGTCCGAGTTCCTCCTCCTGGAGGCATCCGCCCGGCCGGAGCCGGCGGTGCCTCTATCCGTGCACCCTCCCAGTGCATGGGAGATGGTGTAAACATAGGTTGCTCCCCATGGAGCCTCTGGATCCCGTAGGGAAGACCACCCTGCAAACGCATTTTGTCTATCTCCCTGGCAACCGAATGGAGCTGCTCCTAGGTCATTGATGCCAACCATGATGCCGTGTCCACCGAGGTTTTTTCCGGGGTCCCTACCACCTCTCCCGGTAAGGAATTACCTCCACGTCCAACCGGACGGGAGGCGGTGGAGGTTAACAATCCGGCCGTAGGCCGTCTACCTGTCACAGTCGGGGTCGGTAACCCTCCATCACCACCGTCTACCGGTGCTCTACCGGAGACAGTGCCACCACGGTGCGACCACACCGATACAAAGTCTCCAGCTAGAGGTTGGTTCATAGGAACACCCCCTACGGCCCCTTCTTCCGTGGAATCACCGTGACCGTCCTCGCTTACAGCACCCTCAACTGGGCACTGCACCACCGGCCTTACCCCACGGCCGACAGTGCGGGAACGCAACCCCAAACCCTCCAATATACTGCTTCCCCGACCAGACATCGGGAAAACAGGGTCTTGGCCGATTTCGTCCGTGCGAACACGGGCAAAACTGGCCACCGTGTGACTTATTGGACAAAACTCTACTGGAAAATACGGTGAATTTACGGACAAAAGTCCGCAAAACACCGACAATTAACAGTAGAACCGTAAACTACCGCAGTCTCACGAACAAAAGTGCGTGTCCCACGGTCAGATTTACGGTGGAGTTCCTTGTTACCGTTTTCGACCGGTGATATATGGACAACTGTCTGATATTTACCGTCTATTCGCGGTAAACCCCACTTTCATCGTCCTAGAATGGAGATACACGGACAACGTTCCGTAACCTATCATCCACCAATGGTGAAACCACCTTCTTACCGTGTTCGAACGGTGATACACGGACAAACGTCCGTAATCCACCGTCTACTTACGGTAAACTTGACCGTAACCCGGTTTTACCACGGTATCACGGACAAAAGTTCGTGTCCCACGGTATATTACCGGTAAACCTGGCCGTAGACGGGTTTCTGCCGTAGTTCCATGGACAAAAGTCCGTGCCCTACGGTGTACTACATGTCTACCAGACAAGCTACGGTTAAGTTTTTTTTTTACCGGGTTCTACCGGTCCTGCATGGTAAATCACCGTGCTACCGGTATACTAACGGTAAAGATAACTGTTATCCCGCGTTCGGACGGTTCTGCACGGTCAACCACTGCGCCCACCGTCCTACTTACGGATAACCTATGGCTTTCCCTGGTGACCACCGCGGTATCACGGACAACCGTCCGTGTCCCACGGTCCTTCACCGAACTACTACGCCCTTGCTGGCCATTTTGTAGTCTGCTTGGCACCCAATTTACAGGTGCCTAGCAGACGACAATGGGAATTTAGTTTTGCTGACAAAGGAGCAACACTGGGTCGTCACACTCTTTTGGCCTGTTGGCCTTTGTATATTTATGGTGGCTTGGCTGGTCAAAGGTGGCTGCAGTCTTCATGTAGCATAATGCATGGTGATCCGTCGCAATTGTAAATGGCTTCTGGAACAGGTACGGCCGGAACTTCGTAACTCCATAGATCACTGCTAGGCACTCTTTATCCGTCGTACTGTAGTTCTTTTCTGCATCCCTTAGAACTCTGGAGACTCTTCCGATGATCTTTCTTTGTTTGTCTTCTGACTTCTGGTAAAGCATGGCTCCAATTCCGTATCCACTGGCATCAGTATGCATAAATATTGCAGCCTTAGGATCATAAACGGCGACTAATGGAGATTTCGACAACATATTTTTCAGCGTGTGGAATGCATTCTCGCAGTCAACTGACCATTCAAACGGTATATCTTTACCCGTAAGGTCTGACATTGGCTTCGCTATGTTGGCAAATCCAGGAAATGCTTTCGGTAATAACCCGCCAATCCAAGGAAACTCCTGATTGCGGTTACATTGTCAGGAACTGGGAAGTTCTTAATGGCAACAACCTTATCTGGATCTGGCCAGATTCCATCAGGCGAGATCAGGTGTCCCAAATACTTCACTTCTTGGAAACCAAAGAAGCATTTTACTGGATGCAACTTCAGGTTTGCTGTACTCAGCAGGTCCAAGATAGTTCTCAGTCTTTCCAAAAATTCTTCGAACGTTCTTCCAAACACTACGATGTTGTCAAGGTAGACAAAGCACATTTCCCATTTGTGCCCCACGAGTAGGATGTCCAATGCACGTTGCATAGTGGCAGGAGCGTTTCGGAGTCCGAAAGGCATTCTTACGAACTCGGACAATCCTCGATGAGATGTAAATACGGTCTTTTCGATGTCGCTTTCTTCCATCTCGAACTGCCAGTATCTACTCTTCATACCCGACATTGCGAAGTAGCAAGCTCCTCTCATGGAGTCTAATGCATCATCAATCCTTGGCAATGGATAAGTGTCTGCCTTCGTAATCGCATTCAACTTTCGATAATCCACAAAGAAACGATAGGAGCCATTCTTATTCTTTTCAAGGACGATGGGCGATGCATATGGCGATTTCGATGGCCTTACAACCCCAGATTTCTTCGTCTCCTCTAGCGTATCATCAATTACGATGCGTTCTCCTGGTCCACATCTTCGTAATGTGTCTTGAACAGGTAGATTATCTCCAGTCTTGATCTTGTGTTTGGTCAAATTCGTCGCTCCCAGGTCCTTAGATGAAAAGGCAAAGATCAGTTGGAATTCCTTCAGTAAGGTTGTCAACTCTTCTCTTTGATCATCTGTCAGTTCAGGACCAAGTTGAATTTCTTTCTCGAAATCAATGGGTGCTTTTCTGATGTCTCTAAAGTCTTCCTCCTCGGAGACTTTGCAGGCTTGTTCTTCTTCTAGTTCTTCTAGAAGTTCGAAGTGTCCAATAGTCTCGCGGTCTCCAATCCCCACGGACTCCAGTGTGGTATTCAGGAGTTGGACTTCCAGTTGTGATGTTCTATCCCCTTGTAGCACACTGCTGGCCACAACGACACCTTTTCTATTAAAGAGACTATCGTTCGTTTCAATCATGATTACTTCGTTTTCCTCAATGATTTGCCCTGCAGCCATCTGGAGGTTCAAAGCTGGCCCGGATTTAACGTAATCCTGCCTTGATCTCTTACACAGCTTTCCTTTTTGGCTTTTACGGCATAGGGGTCCTCCAGATGGCTATTCTGAGCACATCTTCCCTCCTCTATCTATCTGAAGAAATTCCATGGAAGGCTACTACGCGCACTTCCTTTCTTCAATAACTCTTATGTTTTTTCATAGAACATCTCATTAGCAAAGTAAATCTTGGAGGTATTCATGGAAATGATGAGATCAAACGCAGCTCCCAGGTCTCTCCCCAGCAGTGCTTCTCGTTTTCCATCTATGATGAGCATCCTTGCAGTTACTTGCTTTCCGTTCAACTCGGACATCGGCCACAACTGACCAAGTACTTTTATTGGTACCACTCCAACTGTGCCTAATGCAGGTGCATTCCGGATGGGCTCATATCGAAGTCCGTACTCTCTGGCCATTGTGCCTGACAAGATAGTGAACCCAGTTCCGCTATCCGCCAAAAATCTAACTGGTGTGCCATCAACCCGAATGGTGATCTTGGCAACACTCTCATCGAGCTTAGTATCTCCTACCTCGATGAGTTCGCATGAGGTGAGTATGCTGTCCACAGTGGTTTCGACACTTTTTTCCGCAAGAAGCTCTACTCTTCAATAAATCTCTAACTTCAACGGATTCGATAACCTCGCTGTTCGCAGGAATCCTGCTGGTATCATCTCTCCTACTTGTAGCTTTGTTTACAATAGTCTTCTTGGGTTCTCCAGCATTAGTTTCCACCTTGCTCCAAGCAATTACATTGAAAGTTACATCTTGAGTGATTTCCTTAGCTTCGTTGCTTATCCCTGGGATACACGCCGCAGAATTCTGTTGGGTATTTCCCTCAATTCTGTCTTGATGAACTCCCGTTTCCATGGCTTCCACTATTCTCTTTGCTTCCTCCAAGCTATTCGCGTAAACTATCCTAGCTTAAGTAGTTGACCAGATGATGGGATTCGGAAACATCTCCTCGATGATTTCTCCCCTTCGACCAGTATCCTTTCGCAGCTTCGTAGATTTTCGTGAATTCCGTTGTCGTTTATTCTTTGTAATGTCGACTAACAACTCCGCTGACTGCTCAGGGAGTCTTTGAGTGTCCAAATTCCATGGTCTTTTTGGTGCTCCTGCAGTAGGTCAAGATGTAGCATCATCAGTTACTTTGGTCACGACCATATCCCCCGGACAAGGATTTGTTTACGAGGTTTCGTGAATGTCCGATTGCTGTTTCGTTTCGATTCTGTCGTTTTCCAGAGGGTTTTCCGTCATTAAAAGGCGGTAGGCCCCTTTTTACTGCCACCCTTTTTAGTTTAAATCAGCCGGGCTTTTTTCTCGACGAAACTTCTTCAGCACGTTCTCGCTGACAACAAAATACTTCTGGTCATTTTTCCCAGTGGCCGTTCCATGCTGAACAAGTCCAACGGTTCCATCCGCTACTACTTTTTTTGGGCAGTTTCTTGCAAGATGACCTTTCTCGTGACAGTGATAGCACTCTACTTTACTGAGACCTCTCAGAGGTTTATTTTCATTCTGGTTATTCTTCTGTGCGCCCCGGGAGACCTGGTTCGTCGACTGTTGACCCGTAGTTCCTTCTGGTACCCATAACCCATCGGTTATTAAAACTTCTTCGGTATCCTTTATATAGGTTGTATACAATTTCAGATCTACACCCGGTGCATTCTGTGTAGCGCCTCGTATAATTCGATGAAGTTTCTGACGAAATGCCATATTTCGGAATTTATCCGTTATGCCAGGTAACACCTTCTTACTCAGATCAAGGTAGCGACCCAGAAACTGACTGGTGTCCTCTCCTTTTCTTTGGAACATGGTGTCCAGCTTCAGCTTCAGTTGCACTAACTCATCTCGTCGTCCAAATCTTTCAATCAACTCGCTCCGGATGAAGTTCCACGTAGACTTCCCTCTATTCTCCTTATAGAAGTTGGATAACCAACACACTATGTCCCCTTCTACAGCTTTACGTAGGTAGTAGGTCTTGTGGACGTTACTCCAGTTCTCCAGATCTGCGATACTCTTGTAGTCCTCCAGAAAGGTGTAAACATACGTAAATTCTTTGAATGTCGTAAGATTCCGGAGTGGATGAAGACTATGGTACTTCTTATCCAACTCCTCACAGGTTCGGTGACGATTGGTAATTAGATTCTCCTCCAATTCTTCCACGATGGGGACTTCACTTATCAGGCTTTCATCCTCCTGCTCTTCCGGGTTGTCTCTTCGTAGAATCGGAGTTTCAGGGAGGCGGCCCCGCTGGGTTCCTCCACTCTTCTTCACCATGAGCGGCATTTGAAAGATATAAGCTCTTCTCGGCTCCTCAGCATGGGCCAACGAGGGCTCCATTTAGGTATTCGTTCCTTGAACTACCGTATGACGCTGAGATTCAACGTGGGCCGACGAGGGCTCCACTCCGGTATTCACTTCTCGGATCACCGTATGACGCTGAACTGTACTTATATCACGCCCGCTCCGAAGTTGCATCAATCCTGATGGTCGCTGGGCTTCATACCAGGCCATCAGTCTCTCCCGTCTTTCAGCATTTAGATTTTGAAGGATGCCTTCAAGTGGATCTTTTTCCATCTGGTTTGTATCGTCATTTTCCCATGTCTTCGACTTCGATTTCGGTCTGCCTTTCTTTCCTTTACCACCTGGTGTAACTCCGACATCTTTGGTATTCTCTACTGGATCTGTTGTGAGGTACCCCGCACCTCCACCATTTTGTAACATCCCCGTTTTTGTAGGGCTAGTAAAGAGTTCTCTGCTAGCCATCTAGAAGTGTCGATTGGATGTTGATGATTAAGTCTTTCGGTCTATTGGCTCCTGTGTTGCTTACTTAGCCACCAGGAACACAAGGGTCGGTACCTCAGGAGACCTGTGCATAAAGACGGTCTGTCTCTCAATCTACAACCTCTTATATTTATACCCAAAATACAATACAAACTTCTGATTATGATAACAAAGGCTCCAGGTGTGTCCAAGTCTCTTGGACACACTCGGAAATGAAAGTGAGCTATCAATTAACAAGAAACGAAAACATCTATAAGATGTATAAACTATAACAATACAGAAGGATGTACGACGATCCTTCTATTAACAATTTGTAAAGATTCTCACGTCCAAAAGTTCTGCATCATTGGTTCTTCTAGGATCTATCCTATTAACCATCGATGCAGTCCTTTTGGGCTAATCTTTTCATCTTGGAGGGCAGGGAGTCATCGTTGTGATGACCTCCCAGCCACCCCAAGCATGAGGTGAGAATCTTTTAATGATACAATCTTGATTACAGGGTATTTCACTAAACGATCGAATTCTTGACGGTGAATTCGTTACAATGTGCATAAATGTGTTTACATCTGCATAAATGTGTGTACAGGTGCATAAATGTGTGTACATATACATACATGTGCATAAACGTGCAGTGATGTGTGTACATGTGCAGACATGTGTGTACATGTGCGTGCACATGTGTGCACATGCGAACACGGGCATACACGTGCGGACACATGCATACATGTGCGTACATGTGCGTGCACATGCGGAAACATGCATACACTTGCGTGCACATGTGTGCACATGCGGACACGTGCATACATGTGCGTGCACACGTGGACATGTGCATACACATGTGTGCAAACACGTACGTGCACGAATAATAGTACTATTATTCCTTTTCGTCAGAAAGAAACTATCACAATGGTAACAGGGAAAAATTTTATAGCCTCCTCTTTAGTTTTCTTGCATTTAATGTTTTAATGCTTTAATTTGGCATGCATAGGAATAACATATTCAAAAAAATTCACTCTGCTTTTTGCTGTGGGTGTACCATGGTATGTTCAGAATAAAACATTGAAAACAAACAAACAATGACGGATATTATAAAACAAATACATGGATGTGAAACTACTTACTTTTTTCTTTATTTTTTCAAAAATTCACAAAAATTGGGGAAATAATTTTCCAGAAAACAGCAAAAAAAACAACAATTTAACAGTTGGAGATTTTGGTATGTCGGTAAGTTCTTTTGCTTATTTCTTGCATATTAACTGAACAACTATTATGAAATTTTTTAAAAATAAAGATAAAACTTCGTAGTTTGAAAGCCAGGCATTGGGTTTTGAATGTCTCGGGTTTTTTTTGTTTTCAATGTTTTATTCTGAACCCTACACTGAAAAGTTGGCATAAATTTTTTGAATAACTCATTAAAAACAAACAGAAAGAATATTAAACAATGATTAATTATAAAACTGCCTATTTTTATCTTTATTTCTTTAAAATTTCACAATAGTTGTGCAAGAATTCGCAAGAAAACCGCAAAAGAACTTGCTGACAAACTGAAATTTTCATTGGCCTCCATGTTAAAAGTTTCGTTTTACAGCAACATTTAGAACAAAATGTTTAAAAAAAAAACTAAGGCATGGATGTGAAATTACGTACTTTTGTCTTTAATTTTTCAAAAATTCACTAAAATCAGGGCAAGTAATTTTTTGAGAAAAAAGCAAAAAACTTACTGGGGAAGCGATTTTTCCATAGAGTTCTATGTTAAAGTTTTGTCAGCTAACTTCTTTGGGGGCCATCTTTTCACTTATTGCCACTAGAAGCACATATTGAACATGAAAAAAACTTTGATAATGGATTTTACTTGTTTTATGTTTTTAAAATACAGTTTCAATGCATTTTCCCACATATTTTTGTGTTTTTCAGTTTGTATCTATACATCCCAATAAGGTAGAGTGGTAGGGTCTACTATTTTGGAAAAAATGAAACTTTTCCCTATACTTCATGAGCATATAACAATATATGGGGCATGTAAGGGTACACACCTGGCACCTTTGTGTTATCAATCACATGTTCTATTGTAATATTTTGTATAAATATTGGATCGTGTGGATTGAGAGATCAGACTGGTTACATATTACGAACTAGACACACCACTAATGCTCTCAATTCACAGCGAGTCGCTGTTTTTGAATAAAGTATCTTGTTGTAAATATACATCCAATGTGTAGACTTAGTTATTTCTTGAGAGTGGGGCTTTGTATTATAGTCGCAACATAGCCGATGATTCGACCAGCTAAGAAGGAAGCCTCCAGCAGCCACGTGTAAGAAGACGTCTCTACACTATTCTCTATCACAGGTCTTCTGAGGTACCGACCCTTGTGTCCCTGGTGGTTAAGTACGCAACACAGGAGCCAATAGACCGAAAGACTTAATCATCAACATCCACTCGACACTTCTAGATGGCTAGCAGAGATCTCTCTACTAACCCTACGGAAACGATGATGTTACAAAACGGTGGAGGTGCGGGTGCTTGTTTCCTCCAACTGATGGTACTAATAGTCCAATAAAGTCTATTCCATGGGGTTGTTACATTGTGCAGTACATAATAAAAACAATTCTGTTTTTTCCAACATTGCAAAGACTCGCATGTCGGTGCATTTATAAATTTCGTTTCATGGATATATTAAATGAAAGTGTTGTTATGGCTAGTTTTGTGGATCAATTTTAGCATCTTTTCATGCCCAAGTTGGTGCCCCCAGGGCATGGTGGCAAGGGGCATGTGTTCTCCTGCCATGACTATGATGTGGGTAGACTACAGCTGCAAGGAATGGGGTACTCACCACTTTGTTATCAACTGCCGAAATAAATGCCATAACCAGACTTTTGACTCAATTACCAATTATAAAATGGTATAATTAATTTGGTTAGTCAAAATTGAAATTCAACAGTAGAAAACTCTGACTAACAGCATACATGTAAATGTGATAAAAAGAAAAAAGTACCCATTTTCTTGTCTCTGATGTCTAAGAAGCTAACTACGTCTTATTGATTCAGCCCTTTTCGTTTTTTTAACATTCTCTTCGGCATGATAAAGTAACTATACTCAAATTGCATTGATAAATAACAAAATTACAGAATCAGTTTGATAACTACAGGAAAAAATTAACTTAGCAAAATTGTCAATTGTCAATTTGTAATTGATTACATGCAATTATTATGTCAATTAATTTATGACTTCACATTGTATTTTACTGTTTGTTTCCAGAGTTGATTTGAATAAATTTTATTATTGTACACAAAACTACTATTTTACCAGAAATTCACAAAATTGAACCGAAATTGGAACCAAAAAATTGATAAAATTTAACACAAAAAACAGGTAACCTATTTTTCATAAACTTCATAAAAATGTGCCAAATTTGAACTGTATCCTACAACAATTCTCGTGTCATGCATTTCTCTCCCAGTTTTTAGTATATTTTTAATATTTTATTTCTGTAATCCATATGATCCAGTTTGATAATCTTATAGATGTTTGCATTCTGAACACGTTGGTGAAATCACAATTAAGTTAGGATAAGTAGTTTCCAAGATATTAGCGTTTTTTCCAAAAATTCTCAACTTTCTTTGTCTTTTTGTTGGACACGTGGTTTTATTTTCCCCCTTCGTTTTTTTCTCTTTTTTGGCGGTTTTTCAGCTATTTCGGAGTTTATTTTCGCCATCGGATTTATAACTCAGCTGTTCTTCGGCTGCTGATCATATTGCTGCCATCAGATTCCGAATTGGATAAGTCGTTTTTAAGATACCACGTTTTTCTCGCATGCCACTTTTAAGCCTAAACAGTTTTCTTCATTTGCTTTTCCAAGGTGCGATTTCCACTTAAGCTAGTGTCCATTTCTTTCTTAAATTAGTGTTCTTCATATATCTTTGTAGATCTCAGTGTAGTTAACACACTGGTAAAATTAGTTTAAATTCAGACACTTCTTCAAAATCACAATTTTTGTTAAAAATAACTGTTAACCACATCTCAATAACTACTGCCATTTTAAGCAATATCAATTAGTACAGTCTTAACTGAATAGTAGTAGCTATGCCTGTGACTCCCAAACTCTCTGTTACCCCATCGTACTGCTCAGGCTTCCCATGAGGTTTCATTAATGTGGAAAGAGATTACCGAGTTGAAGGCTATGATTCTTCGGCTTTGTGATAAAGATATCACTGAGTTGAGGGCCACAGTTCTTCAGCTTTGTGGAGCTCGCCACATGGTGACACATGAGGTTGCTTGTCAGACTTGTGGTCCTAGATTGGAAGAGAATTCCAGTGTCGCTGTTGGGTCTGACCTTGTAGTTCAAAATAAGGGAGCCCAGACAGGTGACGGATGGACGGTCATGAAAGGCAAAGGGTCTCGACCACAACGAAAAAGCTTTGCCAGTGTGGTGGCCAGTAGTAATCCTACTACGGTTGGAAACCGATTTGGTATGTTGGCTGATATGGGTAACGCTGCCTCAACTTCTGCTAATGATAGACACCAATCTGGCAGGCCAATCAAGGTGCATCTCATTGGTGACAGCATCGTTCGTGGTGTTAGAGTTGGCAAGACTGGAAATTCAACAACGTGATGCTATCCAGGCACGCATGTTGAACACTTAACATCTCGAGTCAAGGCTGTGCTAAATAAAGCGAGCCTAAACCCTGTTGTGGTTGTGCATGCTGGCACTAACAACCTTGTGATGGATGCACCAAAGGGCATTGCTGAGCGACTCAGACATTTTGCTGGGGAAGTCAAACATCTTAGACCTCGTGCAAGGATTGTAATTTCATCTGTCTTGCCTAGGTTTGAGTGTGGGGCAAGGGGCCCATTTTCTCCAAATCCTGCAGTCCGGCAGACTTCACAAGAGATTTCTATTCTCTGTCGCAGTGCTGGTTATCTGTATGTTGATGCCTCTCTTCCCTTGACCGGTATTATCTGCGAGATGGTCTTCACCTGACTGCAGCTGATAAGGACGTTCTGAGCTCCGTTCTCTAGAATTCTGTCAGCAGTCATTTCCAGGAAAACCCTTAACTATTAAATGCCCTGCTTTAAGGAAGAAAGGCATTTTAACTAGCTCACATGCATTAACTGGCCAAAATGAACCCCCTCCCCCTGCAAATCAAGTTGTCATAAAACCAAATTTTTTTTTCAAATAAATTAAGAATGCAGTCTCCTACAGAACTCATATCAAGGCACTAATAGTAAATTGCCGAAGTGTTAAAAATAAGGTTATCCAGTTCAGAAAAGTCACTGAAAGCTACGATGTGGATGTCATATTTGGGTGTGAATCGTGGCTTTCTGCAGACGTGGCTTCAGAAGAGGTGTTTCCTCTGAAATTTAACGTATTCTGTAAAAACAGGAGGCTAAAAAATGGTGGAAGGGTCTTTCTTGCTATCAGCAAAAGTCTTATTTCTAGTAGAGAATCTTCATTTGAGGGAGACTGTGAGATTGTTTCCTGTAGCATTACCTTGATCTTACCGCCTTGATCTTACCACCCACCTGCGAATAACGAGGAGGAATTGCTCCAATTTAGAAAATGTTTAGACTATTCTCTACTAACAAATATGCATCAGTTTTTATTGGAGGTGATTTCAATTTGCCAGGCATAAATTAGAACACATATAGATTAGATTCATTGTGTCCTAATCGTAAATTATCAGTTATTCTTTTTAATTCTGTGTCAACTTATTCCCTTGATAAATTAGTGCAAACCCCTACGCATTCCACTATCACTCCTAAACAAGTATGTTCACTTGAAGTAACTGATAGCTTAAGTGACCACAAAATGATCTACTTGGAGCTTAATATCAAAACTGATAGGCTCCATTCAGCCCCAAAAAAAGTTCCCCAATATAACAAAGCTGATTGGGATAATCTTAAGCTGTATATTTCAAATGAACTTAATGAAGAAATAGGGAAATCAAATGATGTAAACCAACAGTGTGCTTCATTTGTCAATGTCATTTCAAAAGGTACCCACAAATTTATTCCATTCCAGAAAATTAAATCAAATTCAGATCCAGTCTGGTACACAACTGAAATACGACGAGCCATTCGTAAACAAAGTAAAATTCGTTCCAAAATGAAAGCCGTTGATAATTTAAATATTAGGTTGCAATTCAACTCTTTGCGATCCCATGTAAAACAGCTACTTAGAACGGAGCACTCAAACTTTACAAATAATGTTTTGGGTGTTTCACTCTATAACAAACCTAAACAATTTTGGAAATATGTTAAAAGTCTTAAAAATCCAAATACGATAACCTCCATAAAAACCCCTAAAGGTGAATTTTGTGCAGACAAATTGGTCATAGCAAACACCCTCAATAACTATTTTCAGAGTGTCTTTCACAAGGATGACAGCATTGTGAAGCAACAAATGCATGCTTTGTGTGCTAGTATGCCTAAAATTATAATAAACCCTAACGGTTTACAAAAGTTGTTTTGCAACCTAGATGTAAACAAGTCACCAGGCCCTGATGAAATCTCAAACAGATTGTTAAAGGAGTTGTCTGTTGAGATTAGCCCTTTCCAAAGCAACCTTTTCCAAATGGCATGTTACCACAAGCATGGAAACAAGCAAATGTTTGTCCAATTTTTAAAGATGGAGATAAAAACTCACTGAACAATTTTTGCCCTATATCCTTAATGTCTGCAGTATGTACATCTCTTGAACATATAATTTACTCTTGCACAATGAAGCACTTAATAAATTACAATTTAATTTATGAAAATCAGCATGGTTTTAGAAAGGGCAGATCATGTGATACTCAGTTGGCACTATTTGTACAGGACATCCAGTCCCGTCTAGATACTCAGGCTGAGTTTGATTTAATATTTTTGGATTTTGCAAAGGCATTTGACACAGTGAAACACTCATTGCTAATTAATAAACTAACATCATTTAACATTAATAACCAAGTAATTTCATGGATATCTTCCTTTTTAACTGGTAGACAACAAGATGTCCAACTTGATGGGTGTGTATCGAACTGGGCTAATGTAACATCTGGTGTATCTCAGGGCAGCATACTTGAACCGCTTCTCTTTCTTTTATTTATAAATGATTTCCCAGATAACAAAACCTGCACAATGCGACTGTTTGCTGATGATGCAGTTATTTATAAAGAAATTAAAAGCAGTAAAGACGTTGAGGTTCTTCAAAAAAACCTTAACAGTATTAAAGAATGGTGTTGTCAATGGCACCTAATGCTAAATAGTAGCAAATGCAATGCGCAATGCGCAATGCAATGCGAGTTTCCCGTAAGCATGAATCTTGCAATGCAGATTACCGGATGGGGATGCACTGTTGGATCATGTTCATACCTATAAATACCTTGGTTTAACACTTTTCAAAGATATGCTTTGGGAGGAACATATAACAAGATCAGTAGGCAAAGCCAATCAAAGGCTGTGTTTCATATAGAGAACATTAAAATATTGTAAAGAAAATGTAATTTGTTATTTTGCACTAGTTAGACCAATATTAGAATATTGTTCACCAATTTAGAACCCATTTAGAGTTAACTTAATACATGAATTAGAAATGGTACAGCACAGGGCTACAAGATTTGTTAATGGTAAATACATGTATTCTGACAGTGTAACCCTCTTCCTTAATGAACTACAATGGGAATCATTAGCTAACCGTAGATCGGAGCAAAGCCTTGCTCTTCTTGATCACTTGTTGTCTACAGATAACATGAGATTGCCAGAAGGAATTTTCACAAGAAAAGTTAGGCCATCCAAAACCCATTAGAGAGTTAAGAGCTAGAACTGATGCATATTTTTGGTCTTTCTTTCCAAACGTGTTTAGACTATGGAATGCTCTTCCTGAAGATAGCTCCCTGTTAAGACGAGTTCAATTATTTGATGATGATGTTTAAAGTTTTGTCAGATTGACGTGATTTGTGATTGGGAGAAATCCCCCCCTGCCACATGGCTTTCGAGCTGATCGCAGATGTAATGATTTGAATTAAGCATTTTTTACGGATGAAGAAATCGAAATTGCCCCAATTTCGATTCCCCAATTTCCCCAGTTCATGTGTTGTGTGGACAGTAGAGGTGGTGGGAGGAGGAAAATGCATCGTGTACCAATAAGGCTCCCTCCCTCTTTTCAAAGAAGAGAAAAGTTTTGAAAAAAGTTTTTGATGGCAAACGTTTTTCGTCATATTGCATTTTGTGATCATCATAAATTTGCGAAACATTACAGGTGACATGAACAAAGTGTGCCCTACAATGTTTGTGTCTTGTAACTTTTTTCAGGAGGTCCCAATTTTGAGTTGTGACAAAAGTCGTTCTTCCCAAATGAATAAATCGGAATTGCGGCCTTTTAGAAAAAAGTACCAAGACAAGAAAATTGCACGACACACTTCATTCATGGCCCCTTATAGAAGCCGCTAGCCTCCAATATATTTTTTTTTATAATTTGCACCAAGGGTGCATAAGGTAAAAAAAGGCTGTAAAACCTAATTCATAGACTAATTGGACCATATGTCCAATATGCACTTCTAATGGCAGTAGGCAAAAAGATGGCCCCTAAGAAATTAGCAGATGAAACTGTAGCACAGAACTATATGGAAAATCACTGCACAGTTTTTTGTGCTGTTCTCACAAATTACTCGCCCAATATTCGTAAATATTTGAGAAAATAAATAAAAAAGTACATAGTTTAACATCAATTTATTAGTTTTATAATATCTGTTGTTGTTTGTTTGTTTTCAATGTTTTATTCTGAACGTACCATGGTACACCCACATCGAAAAGTTGGGAGTGAATTTTTTTGAATAACAAAAAACAAACAGGAAAATATTTAATCAAACAATAATTGTAATGTCCCGCTGGACCATTACAATACCGCGGTAAACAAAAACGTGAAAAACACTTTCACTTACCAGTGACCCAAGCTCCGACACAAGGACGGGACCGTACCCGTAGCCGCCTCTCCCATGGTGAACCTCAGGTAGTGTTGGTGCGGAGCTCCCTCGACGGTGATACACGACGGTGACATGCCGCCTCATTGAGAATATTATTATTATTATTATTAAAGACCTTTATTGGTATAAACAGTAATACAATTCAACAAGACAGAAAATACGCAACAATTATAAATATGTATAATATGCATTATATTTAAAAAATAACGTCAATCAAACCCTGATCCAAACCCAAAATTACACTTGATATAAATAAATTCTTAGATACAATTGATCTGGATGAACAAGATAAAGCAGCCCAAATTTTTGGTATACAAATCATTAAGGCATTCCCTAATAGCTTTGTTTTAGGATTTAACAAATCAATCATATAACCATGTCGGAATGTTTTTCTTACATTAAAATAACTACTCAAATAAGGTGTGCATTGACCCAACACAATGAGTCTACCAAAATCTGCTATTTTAACCACCATTCTATGCCTAATAGATTGAAGAGATGAATTCCCCAAATGGGTAATATAACTACACTTATTAGGATAATAAATCATAATTAAAAATTTTAATTGTAAAGATTCCAATTTATTAATGATATTTTGGCTACTAGCATATATATTTAAAGCATATTCCATAATAGGGCGTATATAACAGGAATAAAGATTTACTTTAACTGCTACTGGTACATGCTTATATCTCAACATCAGATATCGCCAAGTACCAAATAACTTACGTTCAACAAAGGACAAATGGAATTTAAAATTTAATTTTGTATCAATGTACAACCCCAAATAATTAAACTCATCTACTACCACTATTCAAGACCTATTTATAGTTATTAAAACACCAAAACTCGGTACCGTACCAAAACATAGTATCCTAGAGTATCCAGGTTAATTTTCATTTTCAATGAGTGAAAATACCCAACTAGTGAGTCTATATCGTTTTGTAGATTAAATAAATCTTGTGGACTAGATACATTAGCCAATATACATACATCATCTGCATATAAGAAACAAGAGGAAAACTGTAAAAAGGACACCATCTTTCTTATATAAAATGTAAACAATGTGGGAGAAGACACAGTACCTTGGGGTACACCTTTGTTAACTATAATAGATTCCGAATAGGAACCCCTTATAATAACAATTTGAGTGCGATCACGAATAAAATCTAAATAGAAATCTACCAAATATCCTGGGATACCTTCTTGTCGCATATCATTTATCAACATTTTGTGATCTACATTATCAAAAGCAGAACTAAGATCTATAAAAATAGCAATAATTGTACCATGACCTATAAAAGATAATCTCGTAGCTATATTAAAATAAAAATCTTGTAATAAAGTCTCACAAGAAAGATTTCTACGAAACCCATATTGTTCTATCGGTAATAGATTATGTTCCTCAAGATATGGAATTAAATGTCTTAACATTAAACGTTCTAATAAACAAATAATATTACTGGTTATAGAAATAGGTCGATAAGATGAAACCAGACTAACATCTTTATCCTTTTTAACACCGGAACTACCTCAGCCATTTTCAACTTTTTTGGAATACCAAATAACAGAATTTTTTCAAATAAAGTAATTAAAACAACGGAGAATAGAGGGGCATACCTTTTCAGTAAACTATTAGGGATACTATTAGGGCCAGCCGCCTTGTTAACTTTAATTTTTGTCAATAAATTCAAAATATCAGTTACATTAAATAGATTGATATTATATATAGGATTCCTATCATATCCATTTAAAGAAATACCTGAAACATCACTATTACCAAAAAATCTACCAAAAGTTCCAGCAATAGCTACGTCATCTGTATGAATGGAGCCCAATTCATCAATAAAAGTATTTGGGAGATTAACTTTTCTATCAATTTTAATCTGTTTACTAAGGTCCTGTAATGACTGCTTTTTACACTTAGCAATCACCATACTATAAAACTCACTAGTAACTTGTTCATCTAACTTAATTTGTTGTAATTTATAATTAGCCATATCACCTAATGCATATACCATCCTTAATTCCATCATTTCTTGTTTAACTTTTATACTTAAAAACGGATTAATAGACACCGGAATTCTTTTAACCTTTCTGCCAGCAAATATTATGGTATTGATTTCTAACATGAAATCATCATAATTCAAAAGTGGATTCATACCTGCCATAATCAATAGATTTCTCAATTTAAAGACCTCATTTATTTCATAAGTAATTATATTCTTATATTGTATATGAGAGATATGAGAGTTATTAATTATTAACTCTATGGCTTCATGATCACATAAATAACTAATATTGGGGACAATTGCACATGTAACTTTATCACTCATATCAATTGGCACCAAAATCAAATCAAGATTACTATTCTTCCGAGAATTACTCATTGTATTTGTGAAAAACCATATAATCTTATAAAATCAAGAAAGGGTTCACCCTACCTATCATCAGCAACCTCCATATCCCAGTTTACATGAATATTAAAATCTAAACCCAATAATACCCTAGAATACGAATCCACCTTAATGAATCCGAAAATATCATGAAATGTATTCAACTCATCCACAGTAGTTTGTGGGGGAAGGTAGCAAGATCCCAAAAGTACTAGGTCATCTCCCAATTTACTACAACCAAAACTAATTCAAAATTATAAGGTAGGTCTATATGTAACCTATAAGAGTTAAATTTTTTATTGACCGCCACCAAAGCACCACCTCCTCTTCCTTACGATATATATTAAAATTTTGCAAAAAAGCATTATCAGGTAAAGAATTTGTTAATTATGTCTCACAAATCAATAAAAAAATCATAATTATATGATTTTACATAAACAGCCAATTAAAGCTAATTTATTAACCAAACATTACGGCTATTAAAAGAAACTCCTCGTAACGAACTCTACAAATTCAAAGGTGATGATTATCGCAATGATTATCGCGGTGGAACTCCGGTTCCACCGCCTGAGCCCGCCAGAACTCCTCCTTTTCCGCCATGATGCCTTAAGTTTCGGCTCCCTGGTGCCTACTACTGGAGGGTGTCGGAATCTCCTTCCTCTCAAGCTTGGACTTTTTACGGTTCTTCTTCTTTTTCTTTTTCTTCCCGTGAGAGGAAGGTTGACCATGCATCATGTCAGACTTAACTGACCCCAAGGACTTACTGGGCCAGTCAGGCGTAGGCAGGTGGTTAGCCGCCTTTGCCCTCTCGGACTTCTTCTTTGAAGGTTTTCCGGCCGGAGCCGTACTCTTCTTCGCAGAAGCACCCTTAACCGAAGTGACAGAGATTTTTTGAATTTGAATTTGAAAAATTACTCTGCAAGCAGCCATAAAGGCCTATCGCAGAGGAACAAGAGTCCAAGTGCAGCATAGAAAATGCATTGTCAAAACCAGAAAATATAAAACCCAATTGATATAAACCCAACAACAATTTCAATATTTTTTAATGCTGCAAATATATGCATTGTCAAAACAAAACAAAATTATGACTCCCATAAAACACGTTTTTCCTGCACAAAAATCCCAGCAAGCGAGTTCCATTGTCGAATCGCCCTAGGGACAAATGACCAGTAATAATAATCTGTTCGTGCAAAAATCTCTCCAACTTTGTTAGAGTGGTCACCCCTACCCAAATATAATGCCCTGCAAAGTTTACTTGAAGTAGGTTTAGGGCAAGAGCTTTCTAGCATTCGATTAAAGATATTAAGACTAAAATCTGAACGTCTTGCAAGTAAACTATCCCAACCAAGCTCTGAAAGCATTTTAGTTACACTGTCGGCATATCCATATTTACCACAAACAAACCTAGCAGCCCTGCATTGGACCATTTCTATAGAGTGAGCTAAGTCTTCAGTGTGGGGATTCCACACGGAGCTGCAGTATTCTAGATGGGGACGTACTAATGATTGATATGCTATACATAAGATTGCCCGGAAACAAATCTTCCTCGAACATCCCGAAAGAGAGGCTTCTCCTTCGGTGAAAGAGTCGGCTGACTCTTGTCACCAGTAGCTTTGGCTTCCGCACCATGGGCTGGTGCACTGGAAGCCTGCATCACCTCCCTCTCGGCGATTCACTTCTGGCCAGCGACAGTCGTGGCACTTGCAATAGGCGGGATGCCACGACCGACTGGAGCTTCCCCTGTTTTGAGCGGGCTCCGGGCGGGTATCTCCTGCAGGGGAGGGAAATCTGCAGCATGGTGCTCAAACTCCTGTTGCTCACTTGCACTAACCGCACGAGCGATTTTTCGGTGCAAGCTTGCTGTCTGAGCCTGAAGCCGGTTGAGCTTGTCCTCCAAGCTCTCAGGCTTCCGAGGTTCAAACGCCTTTCCTCGCCCGGAAGACCTGGCCTTCTTGCCTCTTGAGCTTTCGGTGACTGGTGGCATGTGAGGGCGGGACCTTTTTTGTCCCTTGCCACCACCACCACTCACAGATTTCCCCGTTATACCGGCAGCGGGTACTGGAGGCTGGGCAACCTTCTTCTCCGCTCGCCAGTCTCTCTTCGGGTTGTCTGACTGCCAGCTGGAGCTGCCAGCTACTGCCTCAGGTGGACCCGATACAGCAGCCGGTTTCTCTGGCCAAGCAGCCCCTGGAAAACCGTCAGGGCGGGCGAGAGTTTCAGCTCGAAGCCCCAGAGCAGGTGTGCACTTCTTCAATGCCTCCTCCTTGGCCTTGAGCTTAGCCTCTCTCTGTGAGAGCCTTGGCCCTAGCAGTGATCTGTGTGGCTCCGGACTTCTTCTTGTGCTTCTTTGCATCGTCCTGCTTCGCCTGCATGGTGGAAATCTCCTTGATGAAGAATCGACAGTCCCCGACTAGAAAGCCACCTTCCTGGTCCATGTTCCATCTAGCTTCATCTTATCGAGCCAAGCGGCCTTCTTTCTCAGAAACGACTCAGCCACAGCCTCCAAAAACATTGGATCGGCGGGAAGAACTCCGGGGGATCCCGTCCCAGATGGTTTACCCTCAGAGGTCGAACTACTCCTGTCAGACTCCGAAGAGCCCTCTGAAGAGGAGTTATGACTACCCCACTGCTTTGAGGCATCAACCACCGAATCAACGGTGGTTTCGACCTCCATCTCCTTGTCAATGACTAAGGACGCTCCCAAGGAGATGTCCTCACTGTCCTCGACCACCCTAGACCAGTCTAGGAGGTCTCGAACAGCCGGAGACCCGGGCTCCGGGGTACTAGCGGTTACCACACCGGTAGCAGCTTTCCCACCATCTACACCTGCTTCTGCAGTCTCCCCAGAAGGCTCCGACACCGGTCGGAGTCGACTGGGTGAACTCTGGACTTTCCACAGCCTCTGCCCCTGGGGAATCAACTGATTCCACGATAGCATCAGCCGTTTTCGGCCCGCCAGATGATGGGCAGCCCTCCGATCCCGACTCCAACAGCCTTGCATCCCTAGGATGCAGCGGACTGAGGGACGGGGACCATTGGCCACTCCCGTCGTCTTCCTCCTTCTCCTTCTCCGTTGCGGGTGTGGATAAAAGGGAACATACTGTTAAGAACATGTTTTTACCATGGAAAGTGAATTCCACGAGCTTTCACCGTGAGAATTCCCGCTTTCACTGTTCAAAGTCGGTAATTCACGGTCAAAACCGTGTTTCACCGCTTTCGTATGGTGAAAACCACTTTTCCCTCTTTCGGAACCGGTGGAAAGGGTATTCCTCGGATTTTCACCGTACAAATCGTGGTTTCCACCACCCAAAGTCGGTAAACCACGGTAAAAACACTGGTTAACCACATTCGGATGGTGAAAACACCTTCTCACCGAGTCCCTACCATCGGAAAGGACATTGCACGAACTTCCACCGTGCAAAACGCCATTATCACTGTCCAAAGTCGGCAATTCACAGTCAAAACCGTGTTTTACCGCCTTCGGAAGGCGAAAACCACTCCCTGGCGGGATTCTACCGTCCAAACACCGTCGAACTTGGGCCCTCCCAAGCAAAACGGCACTCGGACGGGCTGAACCTGCCGGAAAAGTGCTTTCCGAAGTGGTTTGACCACCATGACAACAGTCATGGCGTCGAAACCACTCCCACTATGTGTGTATATGGTCATTGACCGTAAAACACACCATTAACAAGTAGAAAAGAACTGCTAACTGGCAGGAGAATTAAATTCCCTTAGAGGGACTTACTTTTTCAATGTTGTCCTCTTTTTCGTTTTTGTTTAAGTCCTGTATAAACAAAATGGCACCTAGCTGCCAAATTCACCGTCATAGCGGCTAATGGCCATGCAGTAGTGGCTAAACCATGATTAGCCGCCCCATGCAGGGTCACTATGGAGATTTCACTGTCATCTGCCTTTTAGGGGCAGACACACGGGGAATTCTCCTACACCAAGACTGGAAATGGTGGGTAGAGACTTACATTGACGGTAATTGGAGATTTAGTAGAGGTTTTCACGAACGGATTTTTCCATCCAAGGATCGATTTTGTCGGCCCTTGAATGGACACCTGGTGATAGGCCACCTTTGGTTTCTACCGAAACTGTGGCGGGCCCCAAACACCGCAATGTCCGGCTGCCTCATTTCCCAGCCATCCGCCCAAAGTAGCGGACTGCCGGCTCGCTCCCACCATGGTAGGGACACCCATACAGTGCCCCATACCATCACACTTCCTGCTCAAGGCTGAAACCCACTCACCTCAAACACCCTCGGTCTCCGCGGACGGAGATTATACCGAGGAGGAGGGGATTCTCTGCCTTGGAGTCAGTAGTCTCTGGCGAAGAAACGGAAGGTGGCTGTGGCGCCGGAGTCATTCCACTCCATGCCGAAACCTACGTGGCATCGCTGCCTGCATCGGAGGAGGTGTCAGAGACAACAAGTCCATCTTCCTCTCTTATGGTGCAGGTGGGTATGTACGGCTTCAGGTTATCTACATGAGACCGGTCACGCACCTGCCGACCATACCCGTCTAGAAACTCATAGACTAGGTCAAAATCCAGCACCTCACAACTAGGCATGTAGGGTGAGGGGGCAAACCAGTGATCCAGCTGACTGCACACGGCCTCCAATGTGTAGCATGGCGATGGAAATACCCACTGGGTAATTTCCGGGTCCGCAGACCTTGCCAGAGACACCCCTGCCTTATGCAGAACATCCACATATTTGGAGACCGCCCGGGGGTACGTCCCTTGTGCAGAACTCTGCACCTGACAGGCACTTCAGTGTTGAAGCTTAACCGGTCGCCCACCACTCAGTTCGGTGGCGACTGGCGGCGGTTTACCGAAGATTTCTCTTCGTCTTCCACGAGTCAGTAATAGAACTGACCATCATGAACAGTGGCCAGGTACTTACGACCCTCCAGCCACACTGGCACCAAGCCAGCGGTCGGCTGGAGCTTCTGGCTTTCGCCAGGCATCACTCGGGCAACTTGCCCTTTTGCCGAAGCATTCGGGCAGTCCTTTTTCAGGTGACTCATCTGGTTACACCTGAAACAAGGACCTAGTCACCGGAGCAAATCTCCTGTACAGTCCGGCCGGCTGACCTCCACCGAGCCTGCCATCTTCTTCTTCTTGCCTCCAGTCTTGGCTCCTGCTTTGTCCAACTTGGATGCTGCAGCAGCCTTCGCACCCGTTTGGCTCGAAAATGAAGCCTTGGCAGAGCTCCCAGAGCTAGCCGTGGTTCCGGAGGACTGAGCGTTAGCCCTGTCCTGAGGAGCCCCTCTAGTACGGGCAGGTAATTTACCCATCAGAAGCAAATCGGCTTCCACCAGCAATGCCTTTCTTGCATATGCTTCTACCGTATCAGCCTTACAACCGATCAATTGATCAGTGACGGCCGTCAGGAGTTTCCGTTTGAATCGGATGAGCCGACAGCTATCATTTTCGCCCTGAGACACTCGGTCGGACAGTTCCAAGAACTGCCAGTAGAATGCCTGCACAGACTCGGTAGTCCCCTGTTTCATCGATTCGAATTCGCCGAAACAGAGGCGAGCCTGGTTACTGGTGCTGAAGCGGCTACACAAGGCGTCCTTCAGCTCAGTCCAGGTCAGGTCTGGAAGAGTTTCCACCAACGTGGCGTAATATTTTTCCGCCAGACCGTCCAGCAGAAACGTAAAAAAACTGCATCCGGACTCGTCCGTCCAGCACTGAGCTCGGGCTTTCACTTCGAACTTGGGGAGAAAAGGCGTCAAGTCCTCCTTGCCATCGTAACAAGCAAATGAGTGGACCGGGTTAAAGAACCCGAATGCCTGAACCTCCGCAGGAACCGCTGGAGCGGGCGTCCAAGCAGCGGCGCTAACCCTGCGAGGCTGCCTGCTCCGGTTCCCCGAAAGTCAGACTCGGACTCAGCTTCCAAAGGTATCACAAGGTGAACTCTCGGCTGCTGTCAGGGTATGGGAGGAACTCACAGGCCCATCCCCCTAGGAGATGGCCTGGGTGCTTTCCGCAGAGGTACCAGCCTGGCTTGCACCAGCAGTTCCTCCCTCAGTGTGCCTTCACGCACGGGCGACAGTGAGAACCGAGGATCCACCCTCGGCTCTATTGCCGACCAGGACAGCCGTCCTTCTAACTGAAGGACATCTATCCATAAGCAATCTCTATGAGTTGCTGCTCGGACAGCCTGGCCAAAAGGCCCGGCCCTCCCGTGCAGTCTCATGTGGGATTTCCACCATGTCTGAAATAGTTGACCGCCACGTCCAACCGGACGGGCGATGGAGAAAACTTGGACATTCGGCCGTGGCCGACCGTCTTCCCCAATGAGATCACTATTGGATCCACTGTCTTCTAACGGGTATTCTCCCAGAAGAATGTCACTGCGGCATTTCCGCACCGTGACATATTCATCCGGGAAATCTCTGTCTACGCTACCGCCTTGTCCGCCTGTCTCCAGTAGGACTCCGCCTTCTACCCCAAGGGGACGATTGACTTCATGGCTGCATAACTCCAAATCTGCATCTGCATCTGCATCTGCTTCCCGACCTTCTGTCGGTACTTTCGGGGTTGGCTCCATTTTTCACCGTAAATGAACGGTAAAATATGGACAAAACCACCAGACAGCAGATTTCCACCGTCGAAAACGGTAAATTCACGAACAAAAGTCCGTGTCCCATTTTGAAAAATGGTTAGAGTTTAACCCTACCGGTTTCTACAGCGGTATAACGGACAAAAGTCTGTTTCACATGGTGTACTTCTCGGTAACCGTCCATTTTACCACTTTCAACTGCGGTGCCATGGACAAAGTCCGCACCCCACGGTGTACTCACGGTAAAACACTGTACACCACCACAAACCACGGTACCACGTACTGTAATCCGCGCCCCATGGCAAATGGATGGTAAATCTACCGTTTACCACGGTACAATGGACCGAAGTCCGCTCCCCACGGTAAATCACGGTAAAAATACGGCAAAACAGTGAATTTCGCCGCTGTCCCACAGACAAAAGTTCGCACCCAGCTGCATACTCGCACTGTGCGGTGATTCGACCAACTAAATTTTCGAATCCACGGTAATTAACCGTGCGAGAGGCGGGGTACAGGTACCCCGCCTCGGTAAACAAAAACGTGAAAAATGCTCTCACTTACCGGTGACCAAAGCTCCGAGACGGGGACGGGACCGTACCCATAGCCGCCTCTCCCACGGTGAACCTCAGGTAGTGTCTGTGTGGAGCACCCTCAACGGTTATACACGATGATGACATGCTGCCTCGTCGTATCTGAATAACCGACTTGGTCTTTGGCAGGACCAGCCGGGAATAGAGGGTTGCCAATACCACGGCTACTACCGTCTGGATGAGCAACTTCCAGAGCCGTGGGTAGCAAGGCTACCGCCGTACAACATGCGCCATGTTGTGGCATTTGGTTGTGGGGGTTTTCCGGTAGTAATGGTCGTGAACCCGGTCCAGCAACCATTTGCAATTCTGGATGTGGTGGGACTAGATGCCGGGATAGTTCGTCCAGCCCGGCATACAGCCCCATTCACCCAACATTTGCTCGGATGCGACCTAGGAGGTATGGCAGGACAGTTTATTACTGAGCCATTACCAGGGTGCGAAATTGAGCCTGCGGTTGCCCTGGTAGACCTCCTAACAAGTCGAACGCTTCGCACGCGTCCGCAACTCCAGGATATTCCTTTCGAGAAATTCCGAGCTTTGAAGGAAAGCCGTCTTAGGTGGACGGTCTTCGATACTGGTTTTGGGTGGCGTAACACCCAGATGTGCTTGTCGTGGGCACATCGGTGGGCTGCGGAGTGGATGGGCTCCACTTTCGCGACACCGCCAAGGAAGCCGTCCGGTCCCTAAGAAGGTCAGGTTCAAGGGAGCAATCCTGACTGGCTTCGACTGACCTGTTCCCGAGATGGAACAGGGAAGTTGAGAGGATTGTGGCAACCTGGTCTGCTCAATTTTAATTTTTTGATTGAGCAGACGATTTCTCTATGGTGGTCTGCCTGACAGCTACAGTAGGCTGTTAGGATATACACCATTTTGGTGCCAGCAAACCTCTCACCATTGAGTCAATAGGTGAGAGGTCAGATGTTACCTCTGTCCAGTCCAGGTGGAGTTGCCTGGAGGTTTCCGGTGGCCTGGTCAGCCACAGAATCTGGGCAGTTGGTAGTAGGCTTCTGATGTGACCAGACTTGTTCATCTCTTTGTTTTGCCTTTTGGCCTTTTACCTGCCGAAAGAGGTCGAAATGGATGGTGGGGTTTTTCCAAACCGGAAACCCACCCTCCCGCGGTAAACCCCCAAGAAAACACACGACATAAAGTAAGTGATGATTAAAAAAGTGTTTTAATTACACTTACAGCGGTTGATGATTATATACAAATAGGGCTGGTTCGTTTGACCAGCCCAAAAGCACTTTATACAAGCAGAGGCCAACATGCCAAAAGACAAAACAAAGAGATGAACAAGCTAGACAGTGGCGGTCTCCTTGACATCCACCCACAGGTCTGGTCACATCAGAAGCCTACAACCAACTGCCTAGATCTTGTGGCTGACCAGCACACAGGAAACCTCCAGGCAACTCTACCTGGAGGGGACAGAAGTCACATCTGACCTCTCACCCATTGACTCTATGGTGAGAGGTCTGCTTGCACCAAAATGGCATTTGTCCTAACACCCTACTGTAGCTGTCAGGCAGACCACCATAGGGATTTCATCTGCTCAATCAAAAAATTAAAATTGAGCAGACCATGTTGCCACACAATTGATTAAAAAACTACGCATTTTTACCTTCATTTCTTTAAAATTTCTCTATAACTGTTCAGTTAATTTGCAAGAAATAAGCAAAACAACTTACGGACTTATCAAAATCTCTATTGGCTTCTATGTTAAAAGTTTCGGGTTTAAAGCAACGTTCAGAACAAAATATCAAAACAACAAAATAATTAATATTAAAAAAACTAATACATTTATGTGAAATTACGTACTTTTGTCTTTGTATTTTCAAAACTTCATATAATTTGGATGAGTAATTTACTAGAAAACAGCCAAAAAACTTACCGGTGAAGCAATTTTTCCATAGAGTTCTATGTTAAAAATTTGGTCTGCTAACTTCTTATGGGGCCGTCTTTTTGTCCCTACTGCCACTAGAAATATTGCATATTGGAGATTATCGAACAATAGCCTCCTTTATAATAATATAAAAGAGGCTATTATTGGACATAAGGTCCATTTTCAAGCTTATTTCTGTGTTTTTAAATGTTTGCTATACATAAGGCAGACTGGTACTACTATTTTCCCCACTAACAAAATTTTCACCTTAGTTGTCCAAATAGTATCCAGCGATGAAATTTTATAACTAAGTATATTTTTTCGTTTTCTTTCTTTTTTATCTCTTTCATTTTATCGCTAAAATGACTAGAAAAAGAAAAAATTGGGAAAAAATCGCTAAAATTCGATCATTAAAATACATGGCCGCCAAAAACTTTGAAAATATTATTTGTTGTAAGTATGACGTCACACTGGAAAGTCATGTACTCTCCAAACAGGGCTCATGTTTCTCTCAACTTGTTTATCAACATTTTTAATTAGATAGAATATTAATAAGTGATAAAGATATAAAAGCTATAAAAACCAGCAAACAATCAAGATAAAACATTTAACTATACACTGAATTTTTTCTACATATTACATTAGTCAGGAAAAAAGTTGAACAGATTTGAAGGTATGATTTTTAAATGCACCAACTTTTGATGCAATTTAAAAATATAAATATCGACCATTAATTCTTAAAATATAGCACTATTTTATTAGTATATACTTAAGAATTTAATGCAACTTGAAGTGTTTTAATTAAGTTTTGGTGAAGTTGAACAGAAGTAAGTAAAAATATGTATTTAGACCTTCAAATTTTGCCGCTCATGTTCGTCTAAAATGGGTCTCTATGTGCTCAACTTTAAGATGCCACTGATGGCAAAAAATGAAAACATTGGCCTACTAACGGCTATGATGCTCTAGATGTCCTTTTAAAGCCTATTTTCCGGATGATGTACTATCTTAAATAATATTTTATTGAGCAGAATGCGCTAAATTGTATGACCGGATTTATGTAACCTGTTTGTTAATTTCACTAAATATATAATTATGTGTTTTCTGTTTCTAAATGTTTAGGTTGGAATTTTATTTTACAATGTTGTATACTGTTTTTTTAGATACATTTCGTTGATTGACAGTTTATACACTGTATTACATTTTTCTTTCCTACATTGACATCTACATTGAAAAATTTACATTCATTTTTACAATACTTTAAGTTATAAGATGGCAACAATTAGGTGTAATGTTAGTGTTGTTAAGGATGCACAAGAGATTTTGATTGGCATAGAAAAGGGCCAAATAAATGAAAATGTCATTTCTGTGGGCCACAGTAAGTCAAAGGAGGTGATCTAGCTTTTCATTTGAAATCACCTGATGACAAAAACTTTATTGTTGACAACTGGATTTAGCACAACATTTTGTGGACAAGTTACTGATAAAAGTGATTACACAAAAGATTGGCAGAAGCAAGTTTTATCACTGAGAACCTGAACATCAGAAAGGCCCTCACATCTCTTGTTATACCTTGGAGACCCAAAAATGTGTCCCAGATGACCACATGGAAATATTAAAAGACATGCACATTTGTATGAGTGCACACTCCCAGGCACATTGAAAAAAATTAAACAGGTTTCTCATGGAACAAAGCCATTGAGGGCCTATGAAGATATTTCATGGATTGCAACTGCTGAAGTGAGCAATCTTCCTGAAGGAAACCCTAAGGTTCATGAAATAGAAGGTCATGCTTTGCCTTGCGATCTGACGCTAAGTCAAAATGTTCACAATGCAATTAAAAAGGCAAGACAAATAAGTGGTGATGAGTTTTACAATTTATACCATCTTGCAAAAGGAAAATTGTCAAAGTTTATTCTGGAAATTGTCACTTTTTCGGAGTTGATTGTTGCATGCAGTCACAAAGATGCGATAACAGTAGCTAATTAGTTTACTGGCTCGTAGTTTCAGGAATCCTGACTTGGAGCAACTGCTGTCTTACTATACAACTTTTAATTTGTGTCAAGTATAGAATACAGTTTTAATGATGAGAAATACAGAATTGAAAGGTGAAAACATTTTCCCTCTCTTCTTCTTTTTGCACACAATTAAGTTTTATAAAACACACAGGTTCATTTTCTGGGAAATTATTTGTGACTTGCTTAATTCAAACAAGCATGGACGAGATGTCAATCTAGCTACAGATAGAAAGCAATGAATTGTAAAAGCCATATTAAAAACTGTGCCATATTCAAAAACAAATCTTGTGTTTTGTCAAAATCATATTTTGCAAAACATTAAGTTTTGGTTAAAAAAAAAGAAAGGACAAGCTGCTGATTTTTCTGGCTAAACAAATCATGTTCGAGACCTTTTATTCTGTGAAAACACAGTTGCATTTGCAGAGATGTATGATCTTTTTAAACTCAAATGATCAGAACATTTTGTTGATTATGCTGATGTTCATCTTAAAGATGATTTAAAAAACCATGGCATTGCAGTCATTACAAAAAAATTTGCTGCATTCACAAATAAACTTTCCACTACACACATTAGTGAAAGTATGAATGCATTCATCAAAAGTTACCAAAATCACGAAGAACTTTCAGTTGATGTTCAATTGATGACTTTCTTTATGTGCCAGATGTACTTCTTGAATGAAATGAATTGTGCATATCAAAACAGAAAAAACTGGCATGTAAATGAACAATTTCAAAAGGAGTCCCTACAAATGCAACATTCAGGTGCAACACTTTATGCAATTGATGAAATTGTTTCAGAAGTAAAAAAACATGGTAAATCCAGATGTAGTGGAAGGGAAAAAAGAAAGATGTGAAATGTTGCAACGATTCATTGCTCAAATGTGCATTGATCAAGGGAGAGTATTCTTGAATTTTGCAAATTGAATGTATGTTGTTGGAAGTCCTTTTCGAGACAGTATTGTCACAGTGAACCTAAGAGCCAAGCAGCTTTGTCTAGTTCATAAAAGTTCATGCTTTCATGTACTAGTTGTGTAAGCTTATAATGGTTCAAAATTATCCTTTACCACTGCCAAATACCACCTCACAGAACTAATGAAAACAACCCCAAAATCTGGAAGGAAAAAGCCACGAATTATTGACTTCGACTACAAAGTATTTGAGGCAAATGATTCTATTCTGGCAAGGCAGATTATAAGTTCAATGCCAAAACATAGAATACCTTTTTCTGAACTCACTAAAGAATTTCGGAAAAAAAAAGGATCTTCAACAGATCCTTTATCCTGATCCAGATACCAGATCCTTATCTATAGATGATATAGATGTGGATGTCATGCAGCTTTCTGCAACTTCTATGCAAGCAGTGGAAAGAATTTCAGAAGAAATTTCTGAGCTGATAACAAAAGCAACAATCTGTGCAATGTTTACAAATCTACCTCCTGTAAACATTGAAGACAACCCCACTTTTGCAAAAAGACAAAAAATTGAAAATGATCTCATTACAGATTGCATGAAAGTTGCAGTAAGCATGCACAGTATGAAAGAAAGAGTAGTGGTACTTATTGATAGTTATATTCTGTCAATAATTAACAACTACTATGACACATTAGTTGAGGAATTAATGAATACCCAGGCCCTAAATAGGGATTTATTAGCTGTCCTTCTACCAATGCCGAGTCAAGATACTCATTGGACATTAGAATTAATCCATTTTGAATCAAAAACATTTGTAATACTTGATTCATACAGCCTCTTAGGTACAAAAAAAACAAAATGAATTGTTTACATGCTTGGCAAAAACTGTCCAAATTTGCTTTGCAAATGCAAACTTAAAGGTTTCAGTGAGAAATTGGACTTCCATTTTCAGCAATAATTGCACACTGCAATGTAACACTGTTGATTGTGGGATGTTTACTGCCATAAACTTCCTTTTGATACTGCAATGCAAAGAGCCAACGATAATACATGTTGAAACTGGTAGACATTGGATGAACAGCATTTTGGCAAACTGTGTTGAATCCAAAAAATATAATTACGAACAAACAAAATCAAGAGTAAAGGTTGGTGATAAAATCATTAAAACTTGCTTAAAATAGCAATGGATTATGAATTTAAAAATATCAGAATTAATTTAAGTTCGAAATCGAAGAGCAAATTAACATCTAAAAGGTTAAAAGGATATAATAAAGACTGGTCCATTTCCAACTTTGAAAAATGTGTTGGCACAAATAAAGAAATGCAAGTGCTTTGCATATATTGTCGAAATTGGTTTCACTCTACATGTGAAAATAAAAAGTTTATCAAAGACAAATACTTTGTTTGTACACAATGTAATGTGAAACATTAAATATAATTGCATTCAATGCAGTTTTAATCTAATGTTGTGGCACATTCTTTTCATTTCAAATCATATGCTGATGCCAGTAATTTTTATTGATGCCATAAAAATGTTTCTTTTTGCTACTATTTTCTTGTAGGATTTAATCTAAATAACAGGGCTTTTTTGAATGTTATGGAATACCAAAACAGACAAAAAATGCACACATTTTATTTATGCCAATTTGTATACTGATGGCTCAGTGCCATAATTGCAGGCTAATAAAGAGAATGTGTTTTCTTGTGTAATTTTTATGGATACCATAAAATGTTTCTCTTTGCTACAGTAGGTTTTGTTTCAGTTTTCTTGTATGATTTTATCTGAATAACAGGGCTTTTCTCATGTTATGGAATACCAGAATGTCAGATAAAATGCAGATTCTCTTCATGGCAAATCATATACTGATGGCTCTGTGCCATAATTGCAGGTTAATGAAGTGAATGGGTTTTCTGATTTAGTTTTTATGAACACCATAAACATGTTTCTCTTGCTACAGTACTTTTTTGTTTTAGTTTTTTTGTAGAATTTGATTTAATTAAGAGGCCTCTTTTTGGTGTTATAGATTACCAAAAATTCACATTTTATTTATGCCAAATGGTATGTTGATTGCAGTTCTACAACATTCCACCTAAACACCTTAGACATTTCAGCTAAAATATTAAACCTAAAACAAATACTATTGTTTTTTACTTATATGACAATACGGCTAAAGCCTTCACCTAATAAATGTTAAGTTAGTAAATTTTTTAATATATTTCCATCTAAATCCATTTAACTTAATAGTATTTTGCCTAAATTTGTTCACACACAAAACAATTCTCTAAACTTTTTCTTTAAACAATTTCACCTAAACAAATTCACCAAAATAAATTTCACAGCTCAACAAATTCACCAGCATATGATTCACCTAAAATATTGTCATCTAAAGATTTTTCTAATAAACAAATTCACATAAATTGCATTTGACCTAATGTATTTCTCATCAAAACATTTGTTTCAAAAACTGTTTCACCTAAATAAATTCTTTTAGTACAAATTCTGTTTGTAAAACTTGATTAAGTCTGTTTCTTTAAGCAAAATTGAGGCTGAAATTAATTTAAATTGGACACAACAATAAGTGTAAGAAAGTTGAGTTATTTAAACTTCTCTGTTAGTTGATTTTCTTTTCTCAAAAAGTGTATTTATGTAATAGTGTACAAATGTTTAGATGAAAATATGGGATTTTTTTCTCTTGGTGTACTCTATTCTACAGAGTTCCAAAGGTTTCTTGTTCCCTAACTCTTTGAAGCCTAAACCTACAAAATCATTTTTATTCAATGATTTATTTAAAGTTTGGGCTATTTTTAGTGTAAAAATATATAATCAAAAAAAATTAAAATACTCATTTTATTAATTACATATGCAAATTGGTACTTGTGAGTACTGCCAAGTCATCAGTGGACTAAAATAACATTATAGTTGGTTATACACTGCTTACAAAGAAAAAAACTCAGAACAGAAAAAAAACTTTATTTATGAAATTCAACAAAACAATTGTTTGAATCATTGCAGCAAAAAGATACATTGCATGTTGAACACTTAGAATATGGTCTTGATTGGATGTCATGCAAGGAACAATAATCACACCCCCCCTTGTGCTGGAAAAATTGGCATATGAATTCTAACATTGACTAACCTAACATCATTTGGAACATAGATTCCTTTTCGCCTTTTTTGTACTGTAGGTTTGTTGGAGATTGCTGAAGATCACCGCCTTTTTTTGCACCACGAGCAACTACATGTCGGTAATTCAGAACCGTTTTTTAATGTTCAAACTACAGAAGCAAACATAAGAATTTGTCAAGGCAATTTCGAAAATTGCCCAAAACAAACTCTGCCTCCACTTTGTAGATTTTCTTGAAATCCCATACAAAGAATGAAGCATATCAGCTTTATCAATTCCACCATGTGTGAGTTGTAGTCAGAAATTGCAACAGGACATGGAATATCTTTTTTTTCAAAGGTCTTCTCTTTTCGTTTCACACTTGTTGTTTCATTTCCATGAAAGTTTGAAACCAAATAAACAGGTCTATTATCTTTCTATTTCAAAACGAGAATATCTTGGTTGCTTGCTGAATTGATAATCAAACTGTCCTCTTTTTAGCTTTCCATCTGTAATACGAGCAGGAATACCTTTCCTTTGTCTTTGGACAGTACCACAAGCAAAAAGGTTATTTGATTTCAAATATTTCAAAAGTGGCAAAGATGTAAAAACATTTTCAAAGTAGACATGATATTTTCCTTATAGACTTTCACAAAGATCAACCACAATCCTTCCATAAAAATCAAATTTGGTTTGAAGTTCACCACCTGCAACACTTTTCCCGTGATAAATATCAAACTTCAATATGTAGCCAGACATATCTCCACTGCACCAAAGTTTGTACCCTCTTTTTATTGGCTTCATCGGATTGTACTGTTTCAGTGTTGATCTGCCTTTGAATAGTATCTAATAAGAAATACAAACCTGGATATGTGAAAATGTATCAAATAGCATTTCTGTATTATCATGCTTTCATCCACTGACTGTTCTCTCATTGGTTTGTTTACATTTTTAAACACATTATTCATGTGATCAATTAGTGGACGAATTTTGTACAAAGGTTCTTTGCAATCTGGCGGCAAACTGCTGTTGTCAGCAACATGAAGATTACTCAGAATTTCCCAGAACCGTTTTCTATTCATTGATATTGCAATGAGAGGAACATTGAAGTCATCATCTTGACTCTAGAAATTTTGATATGAGGGAAGTTTGTGATAACCAAACATCAGGTTGACACCAAAAAAAGTTAAGAGCTCATTGCGCTGCAAAGGCACAAATCGGCGATTATGCTGAACAGCATATACATTTCTTTGAAATACAATAGCATCTTGTATTGATTGATCAAAAAACACTAAAAAAGTCAACCATGTTTTTGCGATAAGAGAAACAGGTTTCAACCGGATCTAAAGTAAAAAATCAACTCAATAGCTTCAAAATAATAAAAAAACCGCAAAACTTTCAGTTTATACCAGTTGGCTGAGTAAATTCGGTCAATTTTGTTATGCACACCTTTTCCCGCCAGTTTCGAATTACTAAAGGATATTGCAGTATAAATACATCATATATAACAAATTATAAATTTCTAACAAGTTTATTACTTTGTTCAGCAAAAATGTCAATTTTTTCACTACTAACTACTTGTTCCTCCAATACATTTTCCAAGAGCAAGCCATCATCATCAACATCATTATCATCAGGAATAGTTGGTAGTTCACCACCTTTTGCTATTTTTTCTAGATTTTCTAATGCAGAAGTTTCATTTTTCTCAACTTCCTCATCAGAAGACTCGTCTCTTATGCCACCCAAATCTTGAGGAGGCTCAAAAAGAGTTTACAGCCTTATCAGCAGTTAGCAATTTTCTCTGAGTGTCTATTTTCTAATGAAAACATGATAAACAACATGATGGCCACACTAAATGCCTGGTGGTACTCTAAAGTACCATTACAAAAAAACCATGCAATATGATAAATAATTGTAAATTATCAATGCAATTACTTTGATTTACTTACTAACTTCATAAATAACACAGGCCTGCAAATAAATACTTCATTTTTTTCCCACAATATTAGCTGTTTATGTTTTTCAGTATGCTGAGTTCGAAAATGCTGAGCATTTCCCTCTATCAAGTTAGGTTTTTTCGCAAAGTGGGTATGAAAGTTTATGGGAAACACACAGAACAGATAGAAGTGTAGTAACACTTTAATTCTAAAACATATAAGATCAAGGTGAAATTACATTGTGAAACAGATGTTGTTTGTAGATTTATATTGTACAATCAAAGATCCTTATAATACCAAATTATCTTGCCCTCAAAGCTTCGTTTCAAGCTTTTTCTCTTGTGTACTGCACCAGTCGCTTTCCTGTGCAGCATCCAGCAGTAGTCCGCAATCATGTTCACATCCCATCGTCCTTGATACCTCCGTTCTATTTCCTTGATGTCCTGATGAAACCTCTCTCCTTGCTCTTCACTCACAGCACCAAGATTTTTTGGGAAATAGTCGAGATGTGAGTTTAAAAAGTGGAGCTTCAAGCTCATTGAGCAGCCCAAGGCTTGGAGGTTCTTCAATATGTTTTCTACGATGTTCTTGAAGTTAGGATCTTTTTGATTGCCAAGAAACTTCGTGACAACATCTCTAAGGGATGTCCATGCCAATCTCTTGATGTCTCCCATCTGTGCTTCAAAGCTTTCATCCCTCATAAGTTTTCATATGTCTGGACCGCTAAAAACCCCTTCTTTTAACTTTGCTTCCGACAGTCCTGGGAACTTGCTTGAAAGTATCCCCATCTTTTGGCAATGCTTTTACAAACTGCTTTATCATGCCTAGTTTGATGTGAAGTGGGGTAGAAGTACTATTTCGGGGTCCACAAAAGATTTAAAATGAACGTTCTTTTCTCCAACCTTTAGTATCCTTCTTGGCCACACTTTGGCACGACTATTCCACTCACACAAGAAACAGGTGTATTTGGTGTAGCCACCTTGTTGTCCAAGAATCATAAAAAGCACTTTGAGATAGCCGCAGATGGTTCATTTGTATTCGTTGTAGTTAAGCTTGTCCAAGATCAAAGCCAAGTTGTTGTATTTCTCCTTCAAATGAACTGAGTGTCCAACTGGAATAGAAGCATAAATGTTGCCATTGTGAAGAAAGACAGCTTTCAGGCTTCTCTTGGATGAGTCAATGAAGAGTCTCCAATCATCCACCTCATGCTGAATTTTAAACATTGCCATCAAACCGGGGACATCGGAGCAGTAAACAAGTTCACCATCCTGAGTAAAGTAAGGCTGGAAGGCTTTCTCTTGGTTTCAATACCAAGAAAATGAGGTCCCAGCTGCCAACAAGTTCTTCTCCTGTAGTCTGGAGCCAAGCAACTCAGCAGAATGATTAGGAAGGCCCAGATCTCGGATCAAATCATTTAATTCTGGTTGTGAAAACAGTTGGGGTCCTCTGGTGTCGTCCACTTGAAACTCATCAGCAGAACTTTCCTCCAACTCGCTCCCTGTTGGTGAAGGCACATAGTTTAGCCTTTCTGGAGGCAAAGGTATCGGAATGCCTGGTCCATGAGGCACAGGGCGTAGTGCAGATTCAGCGTTGGGGTAGGAGATCACTTTTCTGTTTTTTAAACTGTAGCCTTGTATGTTGCATGTGCAAAAGTAGCAATCATCGCTGTGGTTTCGGGGCTCCCTCCAAATCATAGGCACTCCAAAAGGAAATGACTTCACCTTGCCCTTCGACCACATGCAGAGTCCTTCAACGCAACTTGAACAGACTCCATGAGGGGCCCATGACTTGTCCTGGTCTCCAATCTTGACACCAAAATATGCAAAATACACTTTCTTGACAAAGTCCGTGATGTTTCGCTGTTGTTTTTTCACTACAATTTCTCCACAAATGTAGCAAAAGCTATCAGGAGAATTGACACAACCTCTTGAAGCCATGGTCACATTTAGTTATGCAATCTGAAATAAATAATTTCTATTAACATCAAAACTGTACGTGATGGATTGCTTTTAGTATTTTTCCTGAACTAAGCATTAAAAGTTACATAAGAAACACCCTTTATTGCAAAGAAAAAAATTTCATTGCAGACCTGTGTAATCCTATTCTATCAACAATTACTTACCAAATATTCATAAAAGTGGTGAGTTTTCAATAAAACTACAGTACCATGTGCTCATAACAAAAAAATCTAGAAACAGGATGTAATCAAAAAAGAGGAAGTAATTGCTGTGCTGCCAGTCAATGAATCACAAAATCCCCTATACAATTTATTTCTGTATGGTACTGTGATGTACCAACAGGTTTTAAAATGTGTTAAACATGTATGGTTTAAAAGCTATAAATAATCTTGTAAGTGGTAATTGTAAAGTACTGTTAGGCTTGAAAGGGCTAAACAAGGAAACTTGCCAGTGAGTATACACCTTGTGTGTTACGACCCGACTTGGTCGCTACAATGACCCACGGTAAATTTGATTTACTTACCACCACTTGACTTCCTTGGGATGGGTCGAAGTGCTGACCAGCCCTCCTCCACCCGTCCTTGTAGCATCGGTTGGAGGTCGACTTCCATGCCGAAAGTCGATGAACGAAAGGCCGCCGAACAAGACGGAGAATCCACGGTAGATTCCCGTTGAATCCTACTGTGGAACCACACGTGAAGCACCAGCCAAAATGACAAAATACCACGCCGAAACAGGATGGTGAAGTACCGGTGACACCCCACCGGTAAACCCCCACCCTTCCCGCGGTAACTTCCCAATAATTATTGATAATAATAAAGAAGAGACACGGACACAGTGGTTGAGTGAAAAAAATAAGAATACTTTATTCAAGTATAAATAAAACATTCACGGAGATTAGGATGAGTCTCCTGGCTAATCCAGCCAGGAGAAGAGGTCATTAACCTCCACCAACAAACCAAGAAAACAATGAATGGTGGCCATCTTGGCCACCTAATGAAATAAGAAGGAGCACAAAAATGATGCACACAGCATCAAGGGTCTACTTCCACTGTCCAGTATAAAATGGTCGTCGCCATTATATACACCCCCAGGCTGCTCCACTTGGGGAGGAAAGTGACCCTTGCTGGTCATTTTGTCATCTAATTGGCAGCCTAATTACAGGCGCCCAGCAGACAACAACAGGTATTTAGTTTTGCCCCACAAAAAAACAAAACTGGGTCGTCACAATCCTTTCAACTTTCCTGATCCGCCTCGGGATCAGGTCAGTCGAGCCAGCAAGGATTGCACCCGTCACCCCCACTCAATTTCAGTCTGAGTTTGCCGGTGGTGGATTTAACGGAGCTACCATCCACTCCACCATCCACCGATGTGTCCACCATGAACACATCTGGGTGTTATGCCACCCGAATCCGGGATCGAACTCAGTCTC
The DNA here is from genome assembly GCA_036925085.1 of Brachycybe producta. Classification (NCBI taxonomy): domain Eukaryota; kingdom Metazoa; phylum Arthropoda; class Diplopoda; order Playtdesmida; family Andrognathidae; genus Brachycybe; species Brachycybe producta. The sequence goes on along the minus strand of JAUPFP010000147.1, from coordinate 59,037 downwards.
CCTGAGTCTTGCCACCTCTTGTTGACAAAACTCTTCGACAGCAAGGGTGTCAAGTTGCGGAACCTGACGTAAGGTTCGACTTGTCAGAAGGTCTACGAGGGCGGCCGCGGGATCGGACACCCTCCCTCGTAGTGGTTGGGTAACAAATTCCCCAACCATACATTCCAAGTCGCAGCCAAGGAGATGCTGGACGTATGGTGCCGCGAGCTGGGCTAGGCGAACTAGTCCAGCTCCTGTCCCCACCATGTCCAAAATAGCTTAGCATCTCCTTACCAGGTTGACAACCAGCAACACCGGATAGTCTGTACTGCCAAATGCCAGCACACAATGCATGGCAAATGATGGCAACGACGACACCCAATGGGCTGGGAGTGGCTCTCCCAGGCGATAATACCCGTGGTATTGGTATCCCTCCATTCCCGGCCATTCCTGCAACAGACCAAGCCGGTTATTCAGAAAGACATCTCCTTCTGAATACAGAGGCTCCACACCAAAGCGTCGACCCTTGCCCTCGGGCACGGGAGAAGACCCCATTATCGGAACCCGGAGAGGAGGGTGCCCTTCCCCTGGAAGGCACAGGACCACATTTGGTGGGAACACCATCATTCCCGCCGGGCTGCCCCCACTGCTATTTAACGGTGAGCTGACCCGGTAGAGAGTTCTCACCGACTGACCTACTAAGTTCGGTACCGCGACTACTTTCGGGGAGGATGAAGGTATACCGAGCACAACGTCTTGCATTGACCTATCATCCATCCACGCCATTTTGTTATGATGGGCATGGTGTGGTTGGCTCCAGGCCAACACGGTCGCACCGTGTCGGGACTCCTCCCCATCCCGATACTTCCACCACCACCAGTCCCCTGGGACCCATGGGTGGAAGTCTTAGGACCTCCCTTCTTCTCATGTTGGGCCTTCTTGCCCTTCTTTTTCTTTTTCTTCTTATGAGAAGAAGGTTTACTGGGCTGTGAGCTGGACGCACCTACTCTCACAGACTTACCGGGCCAGTCAGTCGTAGGAGGGTGGTTAGCCCCCTTCGAATGACCGGACTTGCTAGCCGCAGACTTTGAAGCCGAAGCTGTACTAGTCTTAGAACTAGCTCCCGTAGCCGAACCGACGGTCGAGGATGTTCGTGTCACCACAAAGCATCCCTTTCCATCCCGGGGAGGAATCTTTTTCTCCGGTGCAAGGGTTCTGCTGACCCTTGCCAAAAACAGGTTTAACTGCCGCACCTTAGTGAGGTGTCTTGGCAGCTTGTACCGCCTTCCTTTGGGCGATACGCTGTTGGCCAGCGGCCGTAGTGGCACTCGGAATAGAAGTGGCACCAACTTCGACAGCCTCGAGGTTCCTCTGTATTGAGCGGGTTCCTGGCATCAGCTTCCCGCAGGGGTGGAAACTGAAAGGCCTGGAGCTCCAATTCTCGTCAGCATGCGGCCTTTTTGTTCTGAAGGACAAGGGCAGCACATCTTGCCACCTGTGCCTGGTGGTACCGCAAGTGGTCCTATTGGCTCCAGTTTTTTTGGGGAACCGGCCAGACCTCCACGAGAGGTCTTGGTCTTTTTCCAGACCGGATTACTTGACACTGGTAGGGTGAAGGGGCAGGGATGTTTCTGTTCCCTGACCACCACCACCACTAGCGGGAGTGCTCTTCCTCGGAGTGGGAGGAGAAGGCTGATTGGCCTTCTTTTCCACTCGTCGGTCCCTCTTGGGAGTCGCAGACTGTCAACCCAAAGGACCAGCAACTGCTGTGGGCGGACCCATGACAAGTGGTTGGCCGACAGGCCAGGCAGCCCCTGCAGCCAACTGAAACTCTCTCTCCGCCAGAGCTTTCATCCTGGCGGTGTACCTAGCAGCTCCGGACTTCTTTTTGGTTTTTGAACCGTCCTTTCTGAACTGCTGGGTAAGGTGTTCTCCAACGAAGTAGCATTTCCGATCCGACATCAGGAAACCACCTGATGCCGTTTGGTACTGCGCGGCTCCGTCCTGCCTTTTTAGACATCCCGCTTCTGTCTCCCCCACAGGGTCAAACAGAATTGGCCTGCCCTTCCGGGCTGGAGTACCCTCTTGGGATCTGGTCAAAGACCTTTTACCCAGGAAGCCTGATCCTCTCCCTTCAGACTCCGAAGAGTCCTCTGAAGAAAGGATACGATGGCCTCGCCACCGCCTGGAGAAGGGCACCACATTATCTTCGGTGGTGTCCATCTCCACCTCCATGTCAATGACAAGGGTTCCTCCCAAAGAGGCATCCATGCTTCCCATAGCCAGGCTAGCCAATTCTAGCTGGCTTTGGTCCGCCGGAGTCTCACACTTTGTTGGGGAGGTAGCTGCCAAATCTGTGGCCACCTCTCTGACGGGCGTGCTAGCCCACACCGGCTCACCAACTGCCGTAATCTCCATGGTTCCCAACTTAATGGCCGCCCTAAGAGACTCCACGGTGGGAGGCGATGTCAACTTTCCCCACTCAGACCCATAATATAGAGGAGTCCGAGAGGTTGGCCTTGCCACCACAGCATCCTCGACCAATAGCAGACCCAAAGGTCCGCCGTCGGTCAAGTCCGCTATGGCCTGACTCGAAGAGTCTGGGGAGCAAACGGCATCCGACTCCAACAGCTCCGCATCACCCGGATGCAAAGAGCTGAGGGAGGAGGAACCGCTGTCCCCACCATTGTCTTCCTTCTCCGCCGTGGCTTTCTGAAAAAGATCAAAAAACTCCGTAAGTAATTGACCTACTACGGTAGTAAGCACTTTCCACAGACCAAAACCGTGAAAATTTGCTTTCCAGCCGGGCAGGCACCGTGGTACACAGCCAACGCCGTCCCCAATGGTAATCGCCCGGTCGGAACCAACCAAAAATGTGTTCGGTTGGTCCAAACCCCGTAATTTCACGCTTGGTACCTTGGGCGGTAATTTCCACAGTACACCACCATAAGAAATCCCGTTTCCACCGTGCATATCCCGTGACCCACAGTAAAAACCGTCCCTCACGGGATCTGGTGGCTTGGCGGCTAAAACACCATTAGCTGCCTCCATTGCTGTTACCATAAAAATTCTACCATTGTCTGCCTTTATAAGAGGAGATACATGGAATGAATTCCTAAGGAAAAACTCAGGAGAGAGATCTCGATCAGAAATTTCATTTGCAGACGTCAATTTAAGTCTGTAACTGGGAATTGTGGATTTCACCACCCAGTTCTCCCTGGACAACTGCCATCTGTCCGTGACAGACATTCGGTGACCTGTCCAGGGGTCTCTGGGCTCCAAGATTTTATTTCCACGAATCTTTCCATCATCCCACTCCAGAGATCGGCCTGATCTTTCCCACCAGAGTAAGGCCTCATAGAGTCCTTGTAAATTCCTGGTGTTCACTGGTGCAACAGAGGAAAGTTGAACCACCTCAAAAACCTTCAGTTTCCTTGGACGGAGGTTATACCAGGGCTGAGGTACTTCCTCTGCCTCAGAGTCGGTAGACTCTACGGCCAAGCCAGGTTGACCAGAGGGTCCTGGAGAAACATCGTCCCTCCTGGCACCGCCATCAGCATCGGACTCGGCTTCACTGGTCCCTTCGAAGTTCGAAAAGGTTTCAGAGCCACCCAGGCCATCTTCCTCACCAACTCCACATGTGGGAACGTACGGCTTCAAGTTATCAACGTGAAACTGGTCCCGCACCTTCCGACCATACCCATCTATGAATTCAACCTCGTAGACTAGGTCGGAAACCTGCCGGACCACGGTACCCAGTTCAGCCTTGTAAGTGAAGTTCCACTTCTTGGCTTGACCGAGCTTCCAAGCCATAACCCTCATCCAGACCTTATTACAAGGCTGGTACATGGGTGGCTCCACCCAGCCGGCATCATACCGGCTCTTCTGTTTTGCTTGAGTGGCCGCCAAATTTTGACGAGCACACTCCTCCACGGCTTGCTGGTCAGGCAAGTCGCGGATTGGAACGTTAGGAAGGAGATTATCAATCTCCAACCTAGGCTCGCGGCCAAACAACAATTGGTACAGAGACACTTCCATGCTCTCCTGCCCCGCAGTGTTGTAGGCCCACACGGCAGGCCGAAATTTCTCAAACCAATCACGTTGGTCCTTGAGGGGATCAAGGTAACGCTTTATGGTTTCCATTATGGTTTTATTCGTACGCTCCGTAAGCCCATTAGCTTGCGGATGGTAAGCCGTAGTGTGGTGCTGCGCTATATTGTAGCTCTTTCTGAACTTTCGCAAAAGTTTGCTATAGAACTGGGAACCATGCTCCGAGATGAGAGTTGTTGGTGTGCCATATACCAACAAGATCTCATCTTTCAGAAACTTGACAACACAAGCGGCCGTAGCCCTTCGTACTGCTTTTGCCAGTCCACCAGTAGTCCACCATGACCAACACATAGGTGACTCCACCCACGGACACAGGAAACGGCCAACAAAGTCCATTCCACAGGCATGTACTGGGTACTCAGGAACTATCGGTTGCAAGAATCCTTGAGCTCTTGCAAACTGTTGTACTTTTTGACACACTAAGCATGACTTAACATACACCACCGTGTCATGTTTCATACTTAACCAGTAGAAACGAGTACGCAACCGTTGGTATGTCTTGTACAATTTGAAGTGACCAGCTTCGAAGCTATCGTGCAACTTCCGCAAGCAGAAGGCTTGATACGACCTCGGCACAACCAACACAGTTCTTGTGCGATTCTGTATGGATTTGATGGCATACAACAATTTGTTTGCCACCACAAACTTCAACCGAAGGTTCAAGTCGGGGTCCGTGAAAAGCTCACGCTTCACCTTGGAGCACCAAATCCACCTTGGACCATATCCGGTAAATAACTTCACCCACATCAGCCTCAACGTGTTCAAGCAAAGAAGGATCGTCAACTTCATTTACCAGATACCGACTCAAACAGTCGGCATCCTCATGCAGTTTCCCCTTCTTGAACTGAATCTTAAACCGTTACTCCTGCAACTGCATTTGCCATCACCCCAACCTGTCCTGCAGGTTTTTGGCAGTATGCAAATGACAGAGTGTGTGGTGATCAGTTACAATCACAAAGTCCCGGTTTAATATGTAAGGTCGGAATTTTCCCACGGCAAACATGTTTGCCAAGCATTCCTGCTCGGTGACACTATACCGTGTTTCTGGTAACTTCATAAGATGGCTAGCATAGGCCAGAACCCGAGGAGCATTGTCCTCAGGTACCTTCTGGTATACTACGACACATAGACCGTACCCACTCACCACATGTATCATACATGGTGAGCACCGGTGCTTCCGTTAAAAATACCTTTAACTGCTCGAACGCTAGACCACACTGCTCCAACCAGTCAAAGGACACATCTTTAATGGTCAGATCATGCAGTAGTTTTGCGACCTTGGTGCAGTTCTTAATGAACCTATGGTAGTAGCCGGCCAGTCCAAGAAAACTTCGGATGGTGGTCACCATTGTAGGAACACTGAACTCTTCGACTTCAACTTCAACTTCAACTTAAAATTCGACTTTAACTTAAACTTAAACCTAAACTTCAATTTCAACTTTAATTTCAACTTCAACTTTAAGTTCAATTTTAACTTCAACTTTAACTTGAACTTCAACTTCAACTTCAAGTTAAACTTCAATTTCAACTTTAATTTCAACTTCAACTTTAAATTCAACTTCAACTTAAAATTCGACTTTAACTTAAACTTAAACCTAAACTTCAATTTCAACTTTAATTTCAACTTCAACTTTAAGTTCAATTTCAACTTCAACTTGAAGTTCAACTTCAACTTCAAGTTAAACTTCAAGTTCAACTTCGACTTCAACTTCAAGTTCAGTTTTAACTTAACTCTAATTTTAACTTCAAATTCGACCTTAACTCCAACTTCAACTTCAACTTCAACCTCAATTTCAACTTCAATTTCAATATCAACTTCAACTTCAATTTAAATTGAAATTTCACTTCAACTTATACTTTAATTTCAATTTTAACTTCAACTTCAACTTTAACTTCAACTTCAATTTCAAAATGAACTTCAACTTTAACTTCAATTTCAACTTCAACTTCAACTTCAACTTCAATTTCAAATTTAACTTCAACTTCAACTTCAAGTTCAAGTTCAAGTTCAACTTTAACTTCAACTTCAACTTCAACAACAACTTCAACTTCAAGTTCAACATCAACTTCAACTTCAACTTTAAATTCAACTTGCAACTTAAAATTCGACTTTAACTTAAACATAAACTCCAATTTCAACATCAATTTCAACTTTAATTTAAACTTCAACTAATATTTCAACTTCAACTTCAACTTCAACTTTAACTTCAACTTTAACTTCAACTTCAACTTCAAATTCAACTTCAAGTTCAGTTTCAACTTCAATTTCAACTTTAATTTAAACTTCAACTTATATTTCAACTTCAACTTCAACTTCAACTTTAACTTCAACTTTAACTTCAACTTCAAATTCAACTTCAATTTTAACTTCAAATTCGAACTTAACTTCAACTTCAACTTCAACTTCAACCTCAATTTCAACTTCAACTTCAAAATTAACTTCAACTTCGAACTTAACTTCAACTTCAACTTTAACTTCAATTTCAACTTCAACTTCACCTTCAACTAAAACATGAATTTCAACTTCAATTTCAAATTTAACTTCAACTGCAATTTCGTCTTCGACTTCTACTTCAGCTTCAAGTTCAATTTTAACTTCAACAACAATTCCAATTTCAATTTCAATTTCAACTTCAACTTCAACTTCAACTTCAATTTCAACTTAAAATTTCATTTCAACTTTTACATCAATTCCAACTTTAACTTCAACTTCAATTTCAAACTTAACTTTAACATCAACTTCAAATTCAAACTCAAATTCCACTTCAACTTTAACTTTAACATGAACTTCAACTTCAACTTCAACTTCAACTTCAACTTCAACTTCAACTTCAACTTCAACTTCAACTTCAACTATAAATTCAACTTCAACCCTAAATTCAACTTCAACTTAAAATTCGACTTTAACTTAAACTTGAACTTCAATTTCAAACTTAGCTTCAACTTCAACTTCAAGTTCAAATTCAACTTCAACTTCAAATTCAACTTCAACTGCAACTTCAACTTCAATTTTAACTTCAACTTCAACTTCAACTTGAACGTCAACTTTAAATTCAACTTGCAACTTAAAATTCGACTTTAACTTAAACCTAAACTTCCATTTGAACTTCAATTTCAACTTTAATTCCAACTTCAACTTAAATTTTAACTTCAACTTCAACTTCAACTTTAACTTCCACTTCAATTTCAACCTCAACTTCAACTTCAATTTTGACTTTGACTTCGACTTCAACTTCAAGTTCAGTTTTAACTTCAACTACAACTCCAATTTCAAACTCAATTACAACTTCAACTTCAATTTTAACTTCAAAATCAACTTCAAATTCGACTTTAGCTTCAACTTCAACTTCAACTTAAACCTCAATTTCAACTTCAACTTCAAAATCAACTTCAAATTTCACTTCAACTTCAGGTTCAACTTCAACTTCAACTTCAATTTCGAAATGAACTTCAACTTCAACTTCAATTTCGAAATGAACTTCAACTTTAACTTCAATTTCAACTTCAACTTCAATTTCAACTTCAACTTCAATTTCACATTTAACTTCAACTTCAACTTCAACTTCAAGTTCAAATTCAACTTCAAATTCAAATTCAACTTCAACTTCAAATTCAACTTCAACTTCAAATTCAACTTCAACTTCAAATTCAACTTCAACTTCAAATTCAACTTCAACTTCAAATTCAACTTCAACATCAACTTTAACTTCAACTTTAACTTCAAATTCAACTTTAACTACAACTTCAACTTCAATTTTAACTTCAACTTCAACTTTAACTTCAATTTTAAGTTCAATTTTAACTTGAACAACAACTCCAATCTCATTTTCAACTTCAACTTCAACTTTAAATTCAACTTCAACTTCAAATTTCACTTCAACTTCAACTTTAATTTTAACTTCAACTTCAACTTCAACTTGAACGTCAACTTTAAATTCAACTTGCAACTTAAAATTCGACTTTAACTTAAACCTAAACTTCCATTTCAACTTCAATTTCAACTTTAATTCCAACTTCAACTTAAATTTTAACTTCAACTTCAACTTCAACTTTAACTTCCACTTCAATTTCAACCTCAACTTCAACTTCAATTTCGACTTTGACTTCGACTTCAACTTCAAGTTCAGTTTTAACTTCAACTACAACTCCAATTTCAAACTCAATTACAACTTCAACTTCAATTTTAACTTCAAAATCAACTTCAAATTTCACTTCAACTTCAGGTTCAACTTCAACTTCAATTTCAATTTCGAAATGAACTTCAACTTTAACTTCAATTTCAACTTCAACTTCAATTTCAACTTCAACTTCAATTTCAAATTTAACTTCAACTTCAACTTCAACTTCAAGTTCAAATTCAACTTCAACTTCAAATTCAACTTCAACTTCAAATTCAACTTCAACTTCAAATTCAACTTCAACTTCAACTTCAACTTCAAATTCAACTTCAACATCAACTTTAACTTCAACTTTAACTTCAAATTCAACTTTAACTACAACTTCAACTTCAATTTTAACTTCAATTTCAACTTTAACTTCAATTTTAAGTTCAATTTTAACTTGAACAACAACTCCAATCTCAATTTCAACTTCAACTTCAATTTCAACTTCAACTTTAATTTCAACTTCAACTTCAACTTCAACTTCAACTTTACATTCAAATAAAACTTCAATTTCAACTTCACTTTCAAGTTTAACTTCAACTGCAATTTCGTCTTCGACTTCTACTTCAACTTCAAGTTCAATTTTAACTTCAACAACAATTCCAATTTCAATTTCAATTTCAACTTCAACTTCAACTTCAACTTCAATTTCAACTTAAAATTTCATTTCAACTTATACATCAATTCCAACTTTAACTTCAACTTCAATTTCAAACTTAACTTTAATATCAACTTCAACTTCAAACTCAAATTCCACTTCAACTTCAACTTCAACTTCAATTTCAACTTCAACTTCAACTTCAACTTCAACTTCAACTTCAACTCTAAATTCAACTTCAACTTAAAATTCGACTTTAACTTAAACTTGAACTTCAATTTCAAACTTAACTTCAACTTCAACTTCAACTTCAACTTCAAGTTCAAGTTCAAATTCAACTTCAACTTCAAATTCAACTTCAACTGCAACTTCAACTTCAATTTTAACTTCAATTTCAACTTCAACTTCAACTTCAACTTCAATTTTAACTTAAAATTTCATTTCAACTTATACATCAATTCCAACTTTAACTTCAACTTCAATTTCAAACTTAACTTTAATATCAACTTCAACTTCAAACTCAAATTCCACTTCAACTTCAACTTCAACTTCAATTTCAACTTCAACTTCAACTTCAACTTCAACTCTAAATTCAACTTCAACTTAAAATTCGACTTTAACTTAAACCTAAACTTCCATTTCAACTTCAATTTCAACTTTAATTCCAACTTCAACTTAAATTTCAACTTCAACTTCAACTTCAACTTTAACTTCCACTTCAACTCCAACCTCAACTTCAACTTCAATTTCGACTTCAACTTCGACTTCAACTTCAAGTTCAGGTTTAACTTCAACTACAACTCCAATTTCAAACTCAATTACAACTTGAACTTCAATTTTAACTTCAAAATCAACTTCAAATTCGACTTTAACTTCAACTTCAACTTCAACTTAAACCTCAATTTCAACTTCAACTTCAAAATCAACTTCAAATTTCACTTCAACTTCAGGTTCAACTTCAACTTCAACTTCAATTTTAAATGAACTTCAACTTTAACTTCAATTTCAACTTCAACTTCAATTTCAACTTCAATTTCAAATTTAACTTCAACTTCAACTTCAACTTCAACTTCAAATTCAACTTCAAATTCAACTTCAACATCAACTTTAACTTCAACTTTAACTTCAAATTCAACTTTAACTACAACTTCAACTTCAATTTTAACTTCAACTTCAACTTTAACTTCAATTTCAAGTTCAGTTTTAACTTCAACTACAACTCCAATTTCAAACTCAATTACAACTTCAACTTCAATTTTAACTTCAAAATCAACTTCAAATTTCACTTCAACTTCAGGTTCAACTTCAACTTCAATTTCAATTTCGAAATGAACTTCAACTTTAACTTCAATTTCAACTTCAACTTCAATTTCAACTTCAACTTCAATTTCAAATTTAACTTCAACTTCAACTTCAACTTCAAGTTCAAATTCAACTTCAACTTCAAATTCAACTTCAACTTCAAATTCAACTTCAACTTCAACTTCAACTTCAAATTCAACTTCAACATCAACTTTAACTTCAACTTTAACTTCAAATTCAACTTTAACTACAACTTCAACTTCAATTTTAACTTCAATTTCAACTTTAACTTCAATTTTAAGTTCAATTTTAACTTGAACAACAACTCCAATCTCAATTTCAACTTCAACTTCAATTTCAACTTCAACTTTAATTTCAACTTCAACTTCAACTTCAACTTCAACTTTACATTCAAATAAAACTTCAATTTCAACTTCACTTTCAAGTTTAACTTCAACTGCAATTTCGTCTTCGACTTCTACTTCAACTTCAAGTTCAATTTTAACTTCAACAACAATTCCAATTTCAATTTCAATTTCAACTTCAACTTCAACTTCAACTTCAATTTCAACTTAAAATTTCATTTCAACTTATACATCAATTCCAACTTTAACTTCAACTTCAATTTCAAACTTAACTTTAATATCAACTTCAACTTCAAACTCAAATTCCACTTCAACTTCAACTTCAACTTCAATTTCAACTTCAACTTCAACTTCAACTTCAACTTCAACTTCAACTCTAAATTCAACTTCAACTTAAAATTCGACTTTAACTTAAACTTGAACTTCAATTTCAAACTTAACTTCAACTTCAACTTCAACTTCAACTTCAAGTTCAAGTTCAAATTCAACTTCAACTTCAAATTCAACTTCAACTGCAACTTCAACTTCAATTTTAACTTCAATTTCAACTTCAACTTCAACTTCAACTTCAATTTTAACTTAAAATTTCATTTCAACTTATACATCAATTCCAACTTTAACTTCAACTTCAATTTCAAACTTAACTTTAATATCAACTTCAACTTCAAACTCAAATTCCACTTCAACTTCAACTTCAACTTCAATTTCAACTTCAACTTCAACTTCAACTTCAACTCTAAATTCAACTTCAACTTAAAATTCGACTTTAACTTAAACCTAAACTTCCATTTCAACTTCAATTTCAACTTTAATTCCAACTTCAACTTAAATTTCAACTTCAACTTCAACTTCAACTTTAACTTCCACTTCAACTCCAACCTCAACTTCAACTTCAATTTCGACTTCAACTTCGACTTCAACTTCAAGTTCAGGTTTAACTTCAACTACAACTCCAATTTCAAACTCAATTACAACTTGAACTTCAATTTTAACTTCAAAATCAACTTCAAATTCGACTTTAACTTCAACTTCAACTTCAACTTAAACCTCAATTTCAACTTCAACTTCAAAATCAACTTCAAATTTCACTTCAACTTCAGGTTCAACTTCAACTTCAACTTCAATTTTAAATGAACTTCAACTTTAACTTCAATTTCAACTTCAACTTCAATTTCAACTTCAATTTCAAATTTAACTTCAACTTCAACTTCAACTTCAACTTCAAATTCAACTTCAAATTCAACTTCAACATCAACTTTAACTTCAACTTTAACTTCAAATTCAACTTTAACTACAACTTCAACTTCAATTTTAACTTCAACTTCAACTTTAACTTCAATTTCAAGTTCAATTTTAACTTCAACAACAACTCCAATCTCATTTTCAACTTCAACTTCAACTTCAACTTCAAACTCAAATTCCATTTTAACTTTAACTTCAATTTCAACTTCAACTTCAACTTCAACCTTAACTTCAACTTCAAATTTAACTACAACTTCAATTTCAACTTCAACTTCAACTTCAACTTCAAATTCAACTTCAACTTCAAATTCAACTTTAATTTCAAATTCAACTTCATATTCGACCTTAACTTCAACTTCAACTTAAACTTCAAAATAAATTTCAACCTCAATTTCAACTTCAACTTCAAAATAAACTTCAACTTTAATTTCAACTTCCATTTCAACTTCAACTTTAACTTCAACTTCAACTTCAACTTCAACTTCAAATTCAACTTCAACTTCAAATTCAACTTTAATTTCAAATTCAACTTCAAATTCGACCTTAACTTCAACTTCAACTCAACTTTAACTACAACTTCAATTACAACTTCGATTACAACTTCAACTTCAACTTCAAAATCAACTTCAACTTCAATTTAACTTCAAATTTCACTTCAACTTATAATTTAATTTCAACTTTAACTTCAACAACTTTAACTTCAACTTCAATTTCAAAATGAACTTCAACTTTAACTTCAATTTCAACTTCAACTTCAACTTCATCTTCAACTTCAATTCCAACTTCAACTTCAAATTCGACTTTAACTTAAACCTAAACTTCAATTTCAACTTCAAATTCAACTTTAATTTCAACTTCAACTTCAACTTCAACTTCAACTTCAACTTCACCTTCAACTAAAACTTGAATTTCAACTTCAATTTCAAATTTAACTTCAACTGCAATTTCGTCTTCGACTTCTACTTCAACTTCAAGTTCAATTTTAACTTCACCAACAACTCCTATTTCAATTTCAATTTCAACTTCAACTTCAACTTCAAATTTGACTTTAAATTCAACTTCAACTTCAAATTCGACTTTAACTTAATCCTAAACTTCAATTTCAACTTGAATTTCAACTTCAATTTCAACTTCATTTTCAACTTCAAATTTCACTTCAACTTATACTTCAATTTCAACTTTAAATTCAACTTCAACTTCAATTTCAAACTTAACTTCAACTTCAACTTCAAGTTCAATTTCAACTTCAACTTCAAATTCAACTTCAACTTCAACTTCAACTTTAAATTCAACTTCAACTTCAAATTTCACTTCAACTTCAACTTTAATTTCAACTTCAACTTAAACTTCAACTTCAACTTTACATTCAACTAAAACTTCAATTTCAACTTCACTTTCAAGTTTAACTTCAACTGCAATTTCGTCTTCGACTTCTACTTCAACTTCAACTTCAACTTCAACTTCAACTTCAACTTCAACTTCAATTTCAACTTCAACTTCAACTTCAAGTTCAAATTCAACTTCAACTTCAAATTCAACTTCAACTGCAACTTCAACTTCAATTTTAACTTCAACTTCAACTTCAACTTCAACTTGAACATCAACTTTAAATTCAACTTGCAACTTAAAATTCGACTTTAACTTAAACCTAAACTTCCATTTCAACTTCAATTTCAACTTTAATTCCAACTTCAACTTAAATTTCAACTTCAACTTCAACTTCAACTTCAACTTCAACTTCAACTTCAACTTCAACTTCAAGTTCAACTTCAACTTCAAATTCAACTTCAACTACAACTTCAACTTCAATTTTAATTTCAACTTCAACTTCAATTTTAACTTCAACTTCACCTTCAACTAAAACTTCAACTTCAACTTCAACTTTAACTTTAACTTCAACTTCAACTTCAACTTCAACTTGAACATCAACTTTAAATTCAACTTGCAACTTAAAATTCGACTTTAACTTAAACCTAAACTTCCATTTCAACTTCAATTTCAACTTTAATTCCAACTTCAACTTAAATTTCAACTTCAACTTCAACTTCAACTTCAACTTCAACTTCAACTTCAACTTCAACTGCAACTTCAACTTCAACTTCAAGTTCAACTTCAACTTCAAATTCAACTTCAACTACAACTTCAACTTCAATTTTAATTTCAACTTCAACTTCAATTTTAACTTCAACTTCACCTTCAAATAAAACTTCAACTTCAACTTCAACTTTAACTTCAACTTCAATATCAACTTCTACTTCAACTTCAACTTCAATTTTAACTAAAACAACAACTCCATTTTCATTTTCAAATTCGACATTAAGTTCAACTTCAATTTCAATTTCAAATTTCTCTTCAACTTATACTTCAATTTCAAATTTAACTGCAACTTGAACTTCAACTTTAATTTCAACTTCAAGTTCAACTTCAACTTCAACTTCAACTTCAATTTCAACTTCAACTTTAACTTCAACTTCAAGATTAAATTCAACTTCAATTTAAAATTCGACTTTAACTTAAACTTCAACTTCAATTTCAAACTTAACTTCAACTTCAACTTCAATTTTGACTTCGACTTCAACTTCAAGTTCAGTTTTAACTTCAACTACATCCAATTTAAAATTCAACTTCAACTTCAATTTCAATTTTAACTTCAACAACAACTCCAATTTATTTTCAACTTTGACATTAAGTTCAACTTCAATTTCAACTTCAAATTTCACTTCAACTTATACTTCAGTACCAACTTTAACTTCAACTTCAATTTCAAACTTAACTTCAACATCAACTTAAACTTCAATTTCAACTTCAATTTCAATTTCAAATTTCACTTCAACTTATACTTCAATTTCAAATTTAACTTCAATTTTAAGTTCAAGTTCAAGTTCAACTTCAACTTTAACTTCAACTTCAACTTCAATTTCAAATTCCAATTTCATTTGAACCTATACTTCAATTTCAACTTCAACTTCAATTTCAACCTCAACTTCAACTTGAACTTCAACTTTAATTTCAACTTCAACTTCAACTTCAACTTCAACTTTAAATTCAACTTCAAGTTTAAATTCAACTTCAATTTAAAATTCGACTTTAACTTAAACTTCAACTTCAATTTCAAACTTAACTTCAACTTCAACTTCAAATTCAAGTTCAGTTTTAACTTCAACTACAACTCCAATTTCAAATTCAACTTCAACTTCAACTTCAATTTTAACTTCAAATTCAACTTTAAATTCGACCTTAACTTCAACTTAAACTTAAATTTCAACCTCAATTTCAACTTCAACTTCAAAATCAACTTCAACTTCAATTTAACTTCAAATTTCACTTCAACTTATACTTCAATTTCTACTTTAATTTTAACTTCAATTTCAACTTTAACTTCAACTTCAACTTCAATTTCAACTTCTACTTCAACTTCAAGTTCAATTTTAACTTCAACAACAACTCCAATTTCAATTTCAACTTCAACTTCAACTTCAATTTCAACTTCAAATTTCACTTCAACTTATACTTCAATTAGAACTTTAACTTCAACTTCAATTTCAAACTTAACTTCAACTTAAATTTCGAAATTAACTTCTACTTAAACTTAAATTTCAACCTCAATTTCAACTTCAACTTCCACTTCAACTTCAACTTTAATTTCAACTTAAACTTAAATTTCAACCTCAATTTCAACTTCAACTTCCACTTCAACTTCAACTTCAATTTCAACTTCAACTTCAATTTCAACTTCCAATTTCATTTGAACCTATACTTCAATTTCAACTTTAACTTAAACTTCAACTTCAATTTCAACTTTAACTTCAACTTCAACTTCAACTTCAACTTCAAGTTCAATTTTAACTACAACTTTAACTTCAACTTCAACTTCAAGTTCAACTTCAAGTTCAACTTCAAGTTCAACTTCAAGTTCAACTTCAACTTGAACTTCAACTTGAACTTCAACTTGAACTTCAACTTGAACTTCAACTTGAACTTCAACTTGAACTTCAACTTGAACTTCAACTTGAACTTCAACTTGAACTTCAACTTGAACTTCAACTTGAACTTCAACTTAAACTTAAACTTGAACTTAAACTTGAACTTAAACTTGAACTTAAACTTGAACTTCAACTTGAACTTCAACTTGAACTTCAACTTGAACTTCAACTTGAACTTCAACTTGAACTTCAACTTGAACTTCAACTTGAACTTCAGCTTCAACTTGAAATTTAACTTTGACTTCAACTTCAACTCTGAATTCAACTTCAACATCAACTTCAACTTCAACTTTAACTTCAACTTCAAACTCAACTTTAACTTCAACTTCAACTTCAATTTCAACTTCAACTTCAACTTGAACTTCAACTTGAAATTTAACATCGACTTCAAAGTTCGACTCTGACTTCAACTTCAACTTGAACTTCAACTTCAGATTCAACTTGAAATTTAACTTCGACTTCAACTTGAACTTCAACTTGAACTTCAACTTGAACTTCAACTTGAACTTCAACTTGAACTTCAACTTGAACTTCAACTTGAACTTCAACTTAAACTTCAAATTGAACTTCAACTTGAACTTCAACTTGAACTTCAACTTGAACTTTAACTTGAACTTGAACTTCAACTTCAACTTCAACTTCAACTTGAACTTCAAATTCAACTTCAACTTCAACTTTAATTTCAACTTCAACTTCAACTTTAACTTCAACTTGAACTTCAACTTGAAATTTAACATCGACTTCAAAGTTCGACTCTGACTTCAACTTCAACTTGAACTTCAACTTCAGATTTAACTTGAAATTTAACTTCGACTTCAACTTGAACTTCAACTTGAACTTCAACTTGAACTTCAACTTGAACTTCAACTTGAACTTCAACTTGAACTTCAACTTGAACTTCAACTTGAACTTTAACTTGAACTTGAACTTCAACTTCAACTTCAACTTCAACTTGAACTTCAAATTCAACTTCAACTTCAACCTCAATTTCAACTTCAACTTCAAAATCAACTTCAACTTCAATTTCAATTTCAAATTTCACTTCAACTTATACTTCAATTTCAAATTTAACTTCAACTTTAAGTTCAACTTCAACTTCAACTTCAACTTCAATTTCAACTTCCAATTTCATTTGAACCTATACTTTAATTTCAACTTTAACTTAAACTTCAACTTCAATTTCAACTTTAACTTCAACTTCAACTTCAACTTTAACTTCAACTTCAACTTCAACTTCAACTTCAAGTTCAATTTTAATTACAACTTTAACTTCAACTTCAACTTCAACTTCAACTTCAAGTTCAACATCAAGTTCAACTTCAAGTTCAACTTCAATTTCAACTTCAACTTCAACTTTAACTTCAAATTCAACTTCAAATTCAACTTCAACTACAACTTCAACTTCAATTTTAACTTCAACTTCAATTTCAACTTCAACTTCACCTTCAACTAAAACTTCAACTTCAACTTCAACTTCAACTTCAATTTCAACTTCTACTTCAACTTCACTTGAACTTCAACTTGAAATTTAACCTCGACTTCAAAGTTCATCTCTGACTTCAACTTCAACTTCAACTTCAACTTCAACTTCAGATTCAACTTCAAATTTAACTTTGACTTCAACTTGAACTTCAACTTGAACTTCAACTTGAACTTCAAATTCAACTTCAACTTCAACTTCAATTTCAACTTCAACTTCAACTTCAACTTCAACTTCAACTTCAACTTCAACTTCAACTTCAACTTCAACTTCAATTTTAATTTCAAATTCAACTTCAAATTCGACCTTAACTTCAACTTCAACTCAACTTTAACTACAACTTCAATTACAACTTCGATTACAACTTCAAATTCAACTTCAAAATCAACTTCAACTTCAATTTAACTTCAAATTTCACTTCAACTTATAATTTAATTTCAACTTTAACTTCAACAACTTTAACTTCAACTTCAATTTCAAAATGAACTTCAACTTTAACTTCAATTTCAACTTCAACTTCAACTTCATCTTCAACTTCAATTCCAACTTCAACTTCAAATTCGACTTTAACTTAAACCTAAACTTCAATTTGAACTTCAAATTCAACTTTAATTTCAACTTCAACTTCAATTTCAACTTCAACTTCAACTTCACCTTCAACTAAAACTTGAATTTCAACTTCAATTTCAAATTTAACTTCAACTGCAATTTCGTCTTCGACTTCTACTTCAACTTCAAGTTCAATTTTAACTTCACCAACAACTCCTATTTCAATTTCAATTTCAACTTCAACTTCAACTTCAAATTTGACTTTAAATTCAACTTCAACTTCAAATTCGACTTTAACTTAATCCTAAACTTCAATTTCAACTTGAATTTCAACTTCAATTTCAACTTCATTTTCAACTTCAAATTTCACTTCAACTTATACTTCAATTTCAACTTTAAATTCAACTTCAACTTCAATTTCAAACTTAACTTCAACTTCAACTTCAAGTTCAATTTCAACTTCAACTTCAAATTCAACTTCAAATTCAACTTCAACTTTAAATTCAACTTCAACTTCAAATTTCACTTCAACTTCAACTTTAATTTCAACTTCAACTTCAACTTCAACTTCAACTTTACATTCAACTAAAACTTCAATTTCAACTTCACTTTCAAGTTTAACTTCAACTGCAATTTCGTCTTCGACTTCTACTTCAACTTCAACTTCAACTTCAACTTCAACTTCAATTTCAACTTCAACTTCAACTTCAAGTTCAAATTCAACTTCAACTTCAAATTCAACTTCAACTGCAACTTCAACTTCAATTTTAACTTCAACTTCAACTTCAACTTCAACTTGAACATCAACTTTAAATTCAACTTGCAACTTAAAATTCGACTTTAACTTAAACCTAAACTTCCATTTCAACTTCAATTTCAACTTTAATTCCAACTTCAACTTAAATTTCAACTTCAACTTCAACTTCAACTTCAACTTCAACTTCAACTTCAACTTCAACTTCAACTTCAACTTCAAGTTCAATTTCAACTTCAACTTCAACTTCAACTTCAACTTTAAATTCAACTTCAACTTCAAATTTCACTTCAACTTCAACTTTAATTTCAACTTCAACTTCAACTTCAACTTCAACTTTACATTCAACTAAAACTTCAATTTCAACTTCACTTTCAAGTTCAACTTCAACTTCAAATTCAACTTCAACTACAACTTCAACTTCAATTTTAATTTCAACTTCAACTTCAACTTTAACTTTAACTTCAACTTCAACTTCAACTTCAACTTGAACATCAACTTTAAATTCAACTTGCAACTTAAAATTCGACTTTAACTTAAACCTAAACTTCCATTTCAACTTCAATTTCAACTTTAATTCCAACTTCAACTTAAAATTCAACTTCAACTTCAACTTCAACTTCAACTTCAACTTCAACTTCAACTGCAACTTCAACTTCAACTTCAACTTCAAGTTCAACTTCAACTTCAAATTCAACTTCAACTACAACTTCAACTTCAATTTTAATTTCAACTTCAACTTCAATTTTAACTTCAACTTCACCTTCAAATAAAACTTCAACTTCAACTTCAACTTTAACTTCAACTTCAATATCAACTTCTACTTCAACTTCAACTTCAATTTTAACTAAAACAACAACTCCATTTTCATTTTCAAATTCGACATTAAGTTCAACTTCAATTTCAATTTCAAATTTCTCTTCAACTTATACTTCAATTTCAAATTTAACTGCAACTTGAACTTCAACTTTAATTTCAACTTCAAGTTCAACTTCAACTTCAACTTCAACTTCAACTTCAATTTCAACTTCAACTTTAACTTCAACTTCAAGATTAAATTCAACTTCAATTTAAAATTCGACTTTAACTTAAACTTCAACTTCAATTTCAAACTTAACTTCAACTTCAACTTCAATTTTGACTTCGACTTCGACTTCAACTTCAAGTTCAGTTTTAACTTCAACTACATCCAATTTAAAATTCAACTTCAACTTCAACTTCAATTTTAACTTCAACAACAACTCCAATTTCATTTTCAACTTTGACATTAAGTTCAACTTCAATTTCAACTTCAAATTTCACTTCAACTTATACTTCAGTACCAACTTTAACTTCAACTTCAATTTCAAACTTAACTTCAACATCAACTTAAACTTCAATTTCAACTTCAATTTCAATTTCAAATTTCACTTCAACTTATACTTCAATTTCAAATTTAACTTCAATTTTAAGTTCAAGTTCAAGTTCAACTTCAACTTTAACTTCAACTTCAACTTCAATTTCAAATTCCATTTTCATTTGAACCTATACTTCAATTTCAACTTCAACTTCAATTTCAACCTCAACTTCAACTTGAACTTCAACTTTAATTTCAACTTCAACTTCAACTTCAACTTCAACATTAAATTCAACTTCAAGTTTAAATTCAACTTGCAACTTAAAATTCGACTTTAACTTAAACCTAAACTTCCATTTCAACTTCAATTTCAACTTTAATTCCAACTTCAACTTAAAATTCAACTTCAACTTCAACTTCAACTTCAACTTCAACTTCAACTTCAACTGCAACTTCAACTTCAACTTCAACTTCAAGTTCAACTTCAACTTCAAATTCAACTTCAACTACAACTTCAACTTCAATTTTAATTTCAACTTCAACTTCAATTTTAACTTCAACTTCACCTTCAAATAAAACTTCAACTTCAACTTCAACTTTAACTTCAACTTCAATATCAACTTCTACTTCAACTTCAACTTCAATTTTAACTAAAACAACAACTCCATTTTCATTTTCAAATTCGACATTAAGTTCAACTTCAATTTCAATTTCAAATTTCTCTTCAACTTATACTTCAATTTCAAATTTAACTGCAACTTGAACTTCAACTTTAATTTCAACTTCAAGTTCAACTTCAACTTCAACTTCAACTTCAACTTCAATTTCAACTTCAACTTTAACTTCAACTTCAAGATTAAATTCAACTTCAATTTAAAATTCGACTTTAACTTAAACTTCAACTTCAATTTCAAACTTAACTTCAACTTCAACTTCAATTTTGACTTCGACTTCGACTTCAACTTCAAGTTCAGTTTTAACTTCAACTACATCCAATTTAAAATTCAACTTCAACTTCAACTTCAATTTTAACTTCAACAACAACTCCAATTTCATTTTCAACTTTAACATTAAGTTCAACTTCAATTTCAACTTCAAATTTCACTTCAACTTATACTTCAGTACCAACTTTAACTTCAACTTCAATTTCAAACTTAACTTCAACATCAACTTAAACTTCAATTTCAACTTCAATTTCAATTTCAAATTTCACTTCAACTTATACTTCAATTTCAAATTTAACTTCAATTTTAAGTTCAAGTTCAAGTTCAACTTCAACTTTAACTTCAACTTCAACTTCAATTTCAAATTCCAATTTCATTTGAACCTATACTTCAATTTCAACTTCAACTTCAATTTCAACCTCAACTTCAA
Organism: Brachycybe producta; assembly: GCA_036925085.1. Lineage (NCBI taxonomy): Eukaryota > Metazoa > Arthropoda > Diplopoda > Playtdesmida > Andrognathidae > Brachycybe > Brachycybe producta. The sequence goes on along the minus strand of JAUPFP010000147.1, from coordinate 37,802 downwards.
CTTGAACTTCAACTTTAATTTCAACTTCAACTTCAACTTCAACTTCAACATTAAATTCAACTTCAAGTTTAAATTCAACTTCAATTTAAAATTCGACTTTAACTTCAACTTCAATTTCAAACTTAACTTCAACTTCAACTTCAAATTCAAGTTCAATTTCAACTTCAACTTCAAATTCAACTTCAACTTCAACTTCAACTTTAAATTCAACTTCAACTTCAAATTTCACTTCAACTTCAACTTTAATTTCAACTTCAACTTCAACTTCAACTTCAACTTCAACTTCAACTTTACATTCAACTAAAACTTCAATTTCAACTTCACTTTCAAGTTTAACTTCAACTGCAATTTCGTCTTCGACTTCTACTTCAACTTCAACTTCAACTTCAACTTCAACTTCAACTTCAACTTCAACTTCAACTTCAATTTCAACTTCAACTTCAACTTCAACTTCAAATTCAACTTCAACTTCAAATTCAACTTCAACTTTAACTTCAACTTCAATTTTAACTTCATCTTCAACTTCAACTTCAACTTGAACATCAACTTTAAATTCAACTTGCAACTTAAAATTCGACTTTAACTTAAACCTAAACTTCCATTTCAACTTCAATTTCAACTTTAATTCCAACTTCAACTTAAATTTCAACTTCAACTTCAACTTCAACTTCAACTTCAACTTCAACTTCAACTTCAACTTCAACTAAAACTTCAAGTTCAACTTCAACTTCAAATTCAACTTCAACTACAACTTCAACTTCAATTTTAATTTCAACTTCAACTTCAATTTTAACTTCAACTTCACCTTCAACTAAAACTTCAACTTCAACTTCAACTTTAACTTTAACTTCAACTTCAACTTCAACTTCAACTTCAACATCAACTTTAAATTCAACTTGCAACTTAAAATTCGACTTTAACTTAAACCTAAACTTCCATTTCAACTTCAATTTCAACTTTAATTCCAACTTCAACTTAAATTTCAACTTCAACTTCAACTTCAACTTCAACTTCAACTTCAACTTCAACTGCAACTTCAACTTCAACTTCAACTTCAAGTTCAACTTCAACTTCAAATTCAACTTCAACTACAACTTCAACTTCAATTTTAATTTCAACTTCAACTTCAATTTTAACTTCAACTTCACCTTCAAATAAAACTTCAACTTCAACTTCAACTTTAACTTCAACTTCAATATCAACTTCTACTTCAACTTCAACTTCAATTTTAACTAAAACAACAACTCCATTTTCATTTTCAAATTCGACATTAAGTTCAACTTCAATTTCAATTTCAAATTTCTCTTCAACTTATACTTCAATTTCAAATTTAACTGCAACTTGAACTTCAACTTTAATTTCAACTTCAAGTTCAACTTCAACTTCAACTTCAACTTCAATTTCAACTTCAACTTTAACTTCAACTTCAAGATTAAATTCAACTTCAATTTAAAATTCGACTTTAACTTAAACTTCAACTTCAATTTCAAACTTAACTTCAACTTCAACTTCAATTTTGACTTCGACTTCGACTTCAACTTCAAGTTCATTTTTAACTTCAACTACATCCAATTTAAAATTCAACTTCAACTTCAACTTCAATTTTAACTTCAACAACAACTCCAATTTCATTTTCAACTTTGACATTAAGTTCAACTTCAATTTCAACTACAAATTTCACTTCAACTTATACTTCAGTACCAACTTTAACTTCAACTTCAATTTCAAACTTAACTTCAACATCAACTTAAACTTCAATTTCAACTTCATTTTCAATTTCAAATTTCACTTCAACTTATACTTCAATTTCAAATTTAACTTCAATTTTAAGTTCAAGTTCAAGTTCAACTTCAACTTTAACTTCAACTTCAACTTCAATTTCAAATTCCAATTTCATTTGAACCTATACTTCAATTTCAACTTCAACTTCAATTTCAACCTCAACTTCAACTTGAACTTCAACTTTAATTTCAACTTCAACTTCAACTTCAACTTCAACTTCAACATTAAATTCAAACTTAACTTCAACTTCAACTTCAAATTCAAGTTCAATTTTAACTTCAACAACAACTCCAATTTCAATTTCAACTTCAACTTCAACTTCAATTTCAACTTCAAATTTCACTTCAACTTATACTTCAATTCCAACTTTAACTTCAACTTCAATTTCAAACTTAACTTCAACATCAACTTAAACTTCAATTTCAACTTCAACTTCAACTTCAACTTTAACTTCAATTTCAACTTAAACTTAAACTTAAACTTCGACTTCGACTTCGACTTCAACTTCAAGTTCAGTTTTAACTTCAACTACAACTCCAATTTCAAATTCAACTTCAACTTCAACTTCAATTTTAACTTCAAATTCAACTTTAAATTCGACCTTAACTTCAACTTAAACTTAAATTTCAACCTCAATTTCAACTTCAACTTCAAAATCAACTTCAACTTCAATTTAACTTCAAATTTCACTTCAACTTATACTTCAATTTCAACTTTAATTTTAACTTCAATTTCAACTTTAACTTCAACTTCAACTTCAATTTCAACTTCTACTTCAACTTCAAGTTCAATTTTAACTTCAACAACAACTCCAATTTCAATTTCAACTTCAACTTCAACTTCAATTTCAACTTCAAATTTCACTTCAACTTATACTTCAATTAGAACTTTAACTTCAACTTCAATTTCAAACTTAACTTCAACTTAAATTTCGAAATTAACTTCTACTTAAACTTAAATTTCAACCTCAATTTCAACTTCAACTTCCACTTCAACTTCAACTTTAATTTCAACTTAAACTTAAATTTCAACCTCAATTTCAACTTGAACTTCAACTTGAACTTCAACTTGAACTTCAACTTGAACTTCAACTTGAACTTCAACTTGAACTTCAACTTGAACTTCAACTTAAACTTAAACTTGAACTTCAACTTGAACTTCAACTTGAACTTCAACTTGAACTTCAACTTGAACTTCAACTTGAACTTCAACTTGAACTTCAACTTGAACTTCAACTTGAACTTCAACTTCAAATTCAACTTCAACTTCAACTTCAACTTTAACTTTAAATTCAACTCAACTTCAACTTCAACTCCAAATTAAATTCAATTTCAACTTGAACTGCAACTTCAACTTTAACTTTAACTTCAACTTTAACTTCAACTTTAACTTCAACTTTAACTTCAACTTTAACTTCAACTTTAACTTCAACTTTAACTTCAACTTTAACTTCAATTTTAACTTCAACTTTAACTCCATCTCAATTTCAACTTCAACTTCAACTTCAACTTCAACTTTAACTTCAACTTCCAATTCACCTTCAACTTCAACTTCAACCTCAACTTGAACTTCAACTTGAACTTCAACTTGAACTTCAACTTGAACTTCAACTTGAACTTTAACTCCAAATTAAATTCAATTTCAACTTGAACTGCAACTTCAACTTTAACTTTAACTTCAACTTTAACTTCAACTTTAACTTCAACTTTAACTTCAACTTTAACTTCAACTTTAACTTCAACTTTAACTTCAACTTTAACTTCAACTTTAACTTCAACTTTAACTTCAACTTTAACTTCAACTTTAACTTCAATTTTAACTTCAACTTTAACTCCATCTCAATTTCAACTTCAACTTCAACTTCAACTTCAACTTCAACTTCAACTTTAACTTCAACTTCAAATTCACCTTCAACTTCAACTTCAACCTCAACTTGAAATTTAACTTGAACTTCAACTTGAATTTCAACTTGAACTTCAACTTGAACTTCAACTTGAACTTCAACTTCAAACTCAACTTGAACTTCAACTTGAACTTCAACTTGAACTTCAACTTGAACTTCAACTTGAACTTCAACTTGAACTTCAACTTGAACTTCAACTTGAACTTCAACTTGAACTTCAACTTGAACTTCAGCTTCAACTTGAAATTTAACTTCGACATCAACTTCAACTTCAACTTCAACTTCAACTTCAACCTCAACTTGAAATTTAACTTGAACTTCAACTTGAACTTCAACTTGTACTTCAACTTGAACTTCAACTTGAACCTCAACTTAAACTTCAACTTGAACTTCAACTTGAACTTCAACTTGAACTGCAACTTGAACTTCAACTTGAACTTCAACTTGAACTTCAACTTAAACTTCAACTTGAACTTCAACTTGAACTTCAACTTGAACTTCATCTTGAACTTCAACTTGAACTTCAACTTGAACTTCAACTTGAACTTCAACTTGAACTTCAACTTGAACTTCAACTTGAACTTCAACTTGAACTTCAACTTGACTTCAACTTGAACTTCAACTTGAACTTCAACTTGAACTTCAACTTGAACTTCAACTTGAACTTCAACTTAAACTTCAACTTGAACTTCAACTTGAACTTCAACTTGAACTTCAACTTGAACTTCAACTTGAACTTCAACTTGAACTTCAACTTGAACTTCAACTTCAACTTCAACTTTAACTTCAACTTCATATTCACCTTCAACTTCAACTTCAACCTCAACTTGAAATTTAACTTGAACTTCAACTTGAATTTCAACTTGAACTTGAACTTGAACTTCAACTTGAACTTCAACTTCAAACTCAACTTGAACTTCAACTTTAACTTCAACTTGAACTTCAACTACAACTTCAACTTCAATTTTAACTTCAACTTCAATTTCAACTTCAACTTCACCTTCAACTAAAACTTCAACTTCAACTTCAACTTCAACTTCAACATCAACTTGAAATTTAACTTCGACTTCAACTTGAACTTCAACTTGAACTTCAACTTGAACTTCAACTTGAACTTCAACTTGAACTTGAACTTCAACTTCAACTTCAACATCAACTTCATCTTCAACTTCAACTTCAACTTCAACTGCAACTTCAACTTCAACTTCAACCTCAACTTGAAATTTAACTTCGACTTCAACTTGAACTTCAACTTGAACTTCAACTTGAACTTCAACTTGAACTTCAACTTGAACTTCAACTTGAACTTCAACTTGTACTTCAACTTGAACCTCAACTTGAACCTCAACTTGAACCTCAACTTGAACTTCAACTTGAACTTCAACTTGAACTTCAACTTGAACTTCAACTTGAACTTCAACTTGAACTTCAACTTGAACTTCAACTTGAACTTCAACTTGAACTTCAACTTGAACTTCAACTTGAACTTCAACTTGAACTTCAACTTGAACTTCAACTTGAACTTCAACTTGAACTTCAACTTGAACTTCAACTTGAACTTCAACTTGAACTTCAGCTTCAACTTGAAATTTAACTTCGACATCAACTTCAACTTCAACTTCAACTTCAACTTCAACCTCAACTTGAAATTTAACTTGAACTTCAACTTGAACTTCAACTTGTACTTCAACTTGAACTTCAACTTGAACCTCAACTTAAACTTCAACTTGAACTTCAACTTGAACTTCAACTTGAACTGCAACTTGAACTTCAACTTGAACTTCAACTTGAACTTCAACTTAAACTTCAACTTGAACTTCAACTTGAACTTCAACTTGAACTTCATCTTGAACTTCAACTTGAACTTCAACTTGAACTTCAACTTGAACTTCAACTTGAACTTCAACTTGAACTTCAACTTGAACTTCAACTTGAACTTCAACTTGACTTCAACTTGAACTTCAACTTGAACTTCAACTTGAACTTCAACTTGAACTTCAACTTGAACTTCAACTTAAACTTCAACTTGAACTTCAACTTGAACTTCAACTTGAACTTCAACTTGAACTTCAACTTGAACTTCAACTTGAACTTCAACTTGAACTTCAACTTCAACTTCAACTTTAACTTCAACTTCATATTCACCTTCAACTTCAACTTCAACCTCAACTTGAAATTTAACTTGAACTTCAACTTGAATTTCAACTTGAACTTGAACTTGAACTTGAACTTGAACTTCAACTTCAAACTCAACTTGAACTTCAACTTTAACTTCAACTTGAACTTCAACTACAACTTCAACTTCAATTTTAACTTCAACTTCAATTTCAACTTCAACTTCACCTTCAACTAAAACTTCAACTTCAACTTCAACTTCAACTTCAACATCAACTTGAAATTTAACTTCGACTTCAACTTGAACTTCAACTTGAACTTCAACTTGAACTTCAACTTGAACTTCAACTTGAACTTGAACTTCAACTTCAACTTCAACATCAACTTCATCTTCAACTTCAACTTCAACTTCAACTGCAACTTCAACTTCAACTTCAACCTCAACTTGAAATTTAACTTCGACTTCAACTTGAACTTCAACTTGAACTTCAACTTGAACTTCAACTTGAACTTCAACTTGAACTTCAACTTGAACTTCAACTTGTACTTCAACTTGAACCTCAACTTGAACCTCAACTTGAACCTCAACTTGAACTTCAACTTGAACTTCAACTTGAACTTCAACTTGAACTTCAACTTGAACTTCAACTTGAACTTCAACTTGAACTTCAACTTGAACTTCAACTTGAACTTCAACTTGAACTTCAACTTGAACTTCAACTTGAACTTCAACTTGAACTTCAACTTGAACTTCAACTTCAAATTCAACTTCAACTTCAAATCCAACTTTAAATTCAATTTCAACTTTAACTGCAACTTCAACTTTAACTTTAACTTCAACTTTAACTTCAATTTTAACTTCAACTTTAACTCCATCTCAATTTCAACTTCAACTTCAACTTCAACTTCAACTTCAACTTCAACTTTAACTTCAACTTCATATTCACCTTCAACTTCAACTTCAACCTCAACTTGAAATTTAACTTGAACTTCAACTTGAATTTCAACTTGAACTTGAACTTGAACTTCAACTTGAACTTCAACTTCAAACACAACTTGAACTTCAACTTTAACTTCAACTTGAACTTCAACTACAACTTCAACTTCAATTTTAACTTCAACTTCAATTTCAACTTTAACTTCACCTTCAACTAAAACTTCAACTTCAACTTCAACTTCAACTTCAACTTCAATTTCAACTTCTACTTCAACTTCACTTGAACTTCAACTTGAAATTTAACCTCGACTTCAAAGTTCATCTCTGACTTCAACTTCAACTTCAACTTCAACTTCAACTTCAGATTCAACTTGAAATTTAACTTTGACTTCAACTTGAACTTCAACTTGAACTTCAACTTGAACTTCAACTTGAACTTCAACTTGAACTTCAACTTGAACTTCAACTTAAACTTTAACTTCAACTTCAACTTCAACTTCAACTTGAACTTCAACTTGAACTTCAACTTGAACTTCAACTTGAACTTCAACTTGAACTTCAACTTGAACTTGAACTTGAACTTGAACTTCAACTTCAACTTCAACTTCAACTTCAACTTTAACTTCAACTTCAACTCAACTTCAACTTCAACTCCAACTTTAAATTCAATTTCAACTTCAACTGCAATTTCAACATCAACTTCAACTTCAACTTCAACTTCAACTTCAACTTCAACTTCAACTTCAACCTCAACTTGAAATTTAACTTCGACTTCAACTTGAACTTCAACTTGAACTTCAACTTGAACTTCAACTTGAACTTCAACTACAACTTCAACTTCAATTTTAACTTCAACTTCAATTTCAACTTTAACTTCACCTTCAACTAAAACTTCAACTTCAACTTCAACTTCAACCTCAACTTGAAATTTAACTTCGACTTCAACTTGAACTTCAACTTGAACTTCAACTTTAACTTCAACTTGAACTTCAACTACAACTTCAACTTCAACCTCAACTTGAAATTTAACTTCGACTTCAACTTGAACTTCAACTTGAACTTCAACTTGAACTTCAACTTGAACTTCAACTTGAACTTCAACTTGAACTTCAACTTCAAACTCAACTTGAACTTCAACTTTAACTTCAACTTGAACTTCAACTACAACTTCAACTTCAATTTTAACTTCAACTTCAATTTCAACTTCAACTTCACCTTCAACTAAAACTTCAACTTCAACTTCAACTTCAACTTCAACATCAACTTGAAATTTAACTTCGACTTCAACTTGAACTTCAACTTGAACTTCAACTTGAACTTCAACTTGAACTTCAACTTGAACTTCAACTTCAACTTCAACTTCAACATCAACTTCATCTTCAACTTCAACTTCAACTTCAACTTCAACTTCAACTTCAACTTCAACCTCAACTTGAAATTTAACTTCGACTTCAACTTGAACTTCAACTTGAACTTCAACTTGAACTTCAACTTGAACTTCAACTTGAACTTCAACTTGAACTTCAACTTGAACTTCAACTTGTACTTCAACTTGAACCTCAACTTGAACCTCAACTTGAACTTCAACTTGAACTTCAACTTGAACTTCAACTTGAACTTCAACTTGAACTTCAACTTGAACTTCAACTTGAACTTCAACTTGAACTTCAACTTGAACTTCAACTTGAACTTCAACTTGAACTTCAACTTGAACTTCAACTTGAACTTCAACTTGAACTTCAACTTCAAATTCAACTTCAACTTCAAATCCAACTTTAAATTCAATTTCAACTTTAACTGCAACTTCAACTTTAACTTTAACTTCAACTTTAACTTCAATTTTAACTTCAACTTTAACTCCATCTCAATTTCAACTTCAACTTCAACTTCAACTTCAACTTCAACTTCAACTTTAACTTCAACTTCATATTCACCTTCAACTTCAACTTCAACCTCAACTTGAAATTTAACTTGAACTTCAACTTGAATTTCAACTTGAACTTGAACTTGAACTTCAACTTGAACTTCAACTTCAAACTCAACTTGAACTTCAACTTTAACTTCAACTTGAACTTCAACTACAACTTCAACTTCAATTTTAACTTCAACTTCAATTTCAACTTCAACTTCACCTTCAACTAAAACTTCAACTTCAACTTCAACTTCAACTTCAATTTCAACTTCTACTTCAACTTCACTTGAACTTCAACTTGAAATTTAACCTCGACTTCAAAGTTCATCTCTGACTTCAACTTCAACTTCAACTTCAACTTCAACTTCAGATTCAACTTGAAATTTAACTTTGACTTCAACTTGAACTTCAACTTGAACTTCAACTTGAACTTCAACTTGAACTTCAACTTGAACTTCAACTTGAACTTCAACTTGAACTTCAACTTGAACTTCAACTTGTACTTCAACTTGAACCTCAACTTGAACCTCAACTTGAACTTCAACTTGAACTTCAACTTGAACTTCAACTTGAACTTCAACTTGAACTTCAACTTGAACTTCAACTTGAACTTCAACTTGAACTTCAACTTGAACTTCAACTTGAACTTCAACTTGAACTTCAACTTGAACTTCAACTTGAACTTCAACTTGAACTTCAACTTCAAATTCAACTTCAACTTCAACTCCAACTTTAAATTCAATTTCAACTTTAACTGCAACTTCAACTTTAACTTTAACTTCAACTTTAACTTCAATTTTAACTTCAACTTTAACTCCATCTCAATTTCAACTTCAACTTCAACTTCAACTTCAACTTCAACTTCAACTTTAACTTCAACTTCATATTCACCTTCAACTTCAACTTCAACCTCAACTTGAAATTTAACTTGAACTTCAACTTGAATTTCAACTTGAACTTGAACTTGAACTTCAACTTGAACTTCAACTTCAAACTCAACTTGAACTTCAACTTTAACTTCAACTTGAACTTCAACTACAACTTCAACTTCAATTTTAACTTCAACTTCAATTTCAACTTCAACTTCACCTTCAACTAAAACTTCAACTTCAACTTCAACTTCAACTTCAACATCAACTTGAAATTTAACTTCGACTTCAACTTGAACTTCAACTTGAACTTCAACTTGAACTTCAACTTGAACTTCAACTTGAACTTGAACTTCAACTTCAACTTCAACATCAACTTCATCTTCAACTTCAACTTCAACTTCAACTGCAACTTCAACTTCAACTTCAACCTCAACTTGAAATTTAACTTCGACTTCAACTTGAACTTCAACTTGAACTTCAACTTGAACTTCAACTTGAACTTCAACTTGAACTTCAACTTGAACTTCAACTTGTACTTCAACTTGAACCTCAACTTGAACCTCAACTTGAACTTCAACTTGAACTTCAACTTGAACTTCAACTTGAACTTCAACTTGAACTTCAACTTGAACTTCAACTTGAACTTCAACTTGAACTTCAACTTGAACTTCAACTTGAACTTCAACTTGAACTTCAACTTGAACTTCAACTTGAACTTCAACTTGAACTTCAACTTGAACTTCAACTTGAACTTCAACTTCAAATTCAACTTCAACTTCAAATCCAACTTTAAATTCAATTTCAACTTTAACTGCAACTTCAACTTTAACTTTAACTTCAACTTTAACTTCAATTTTAACTTCAACTTTAACTCCATCTCAATTTCAACTTCAACTTCAACTTCAACTTCAACTTCAACTTCAACTTTAACTTCAACTTCATATTCACCTTCAACTTCAACTTCAACCTCAACTTGAAATTTAACTTGAACTTCAACTTGAATTTCAACTTGAACTTCAACTTGAACTTCAACTTCAAACTCAACTTGAACTTCAACTTTAACTTCAACTTGAACTTCAACTACAACTTCAACTTCAATTTTAACTTCAACTTCAATTTCAACTTTAACTTCACCTTCAACTAAAACTTCAACTTCAACTTCAACTTCAACTTCAACTTCAATTTCAACTTCTACTTCAACTTCACTTGAACTTCAACTTGAAATTTAACCTCGACTTCAAAGTTCATCTCTGACTTCAACTTCAACTTCAACTTCAACTTCAACTTCAGATTCAACTTGAAATTTAACTTTGACTTCAACTTGAACTTCAACTTGAACTTCAACTTGAACTTCAACTTGAACTTCAACTTGAACTTCAACTTAAACTTTAACTTCAACTTCAACTTCAACTTCAACTTGAACTTCAACTTGAACTTCAACTTGAACTTCAACTTGAACTTCAACTTGAACTTCAACTTGAACTTGAACTTGAACTTGAACTTCAACTTCAACTTCAACTTCAACTTCAACTTTAACTTCAACTTCAACTCAACTTCAACTTCAACTCCAACTTTAAATTCAATTTCAACTTCAACTGCAATTTCAACATCAACTTCAACTTCAACTTCAACTTCAACTTCAACTTCAACTTCAACTTCAACCTCAACTTGAAATTTAACTTCGACTTCAACTTGAACTTCAACTTGAACTTCAACTTGAACTTCAACTTGAACTTCAACTTGAACTTCAACTTGAACTTCAACTTGAACTTCAACTTGAACTTCAACTTGAACTTCAACTTGAACTTCAACTTGTACTTCAACTTGAACTTCAACTTGAACCTCAACTTCAACTTCAACTTGAACTTCAACTTGAACTTCAACTTGAACTTCAACTTGAACTTCAACTTGAACTTCAACTTGAACTTCAACTTGAAATTCAACTTAAACTTAAACTTGAACTTCAACTTGAACTTCAACTTGAACTTCAACTTGAACTTCAACTTGAACTTCAACTTCAAACTCAACTTGAACTTCAACTTTAACTTCAACTTTAACTTCAACTTGAACTTCAACTTGAACTTCAACTTGAACTTCAACTTGAACTTCAGCTTCAACTTGAAATTTAACTTTGACTTCAACTTCAACTGTGAATTCAACTTCAACATCAACTTCAACTTCAACTTTAACTTCAACTTCAAAATCAACTTTAACTTCAACTTCAACTTCAATTTCAACTTCAACTTCAACTTGAACTTCAACTTGAAATTTAACATCAACTTCAAAGTTCGACTCTGACTTCAACTTCAACTTCAACTTCAACTTCAGATTCAACTTGAAATTTAACTTCGACTTCAACTTGAACTTCAACTTGAACTTCAACTTGAACTTCAACTTGAACTTCAACTTGAACTTCAACTTGAACTTCAACTTGAACTTCAACTTGAACTTCAACTTGAACTTCAACTTGAACTTCAACTTAAACTTCAACTTGAACTTCAACTTGAACTTCATCTTGAACTTCAACTTGAACTTCAACTTGAACTTCAACTTGAACTTCAACTTGAACTTCAACTTGAACTTCAACTTGAACTTCAACTTGAACTTCAACTTGACTTCAACTTGAACTTCAACTTGAACTTCAACTTGAACTTCAACTTGAACTTCAACTTGAACTTCAACTTAAACTTCAACTTGAACTTCAACTTGAACTTCAACTTGAACTTCAACTTGAACTTCAACTTGAACTTCAACTTGAACTTCAACTTGAACTTCAACTTGAACTTCAACTTGAACTTCAACTTGAACTTCAACTTGAACTTCAACTTGAACTTCAACTTGAACTTCAACTTGAACTTCAACTTGAACTTCAACTTGAACTTGAACTTGAACTTGAACTTGAACTTCAACTTCAACTTCAACTTCAACTTCAACTTCAACTTCAACTTTAACTTCAACTTCAACTCAACTTCAACTTCAACTCCAACTTTAAATTCAATTTCAACTTCAACTGCAATTTCAACATCAACTTCAACTTCAACTTCAACTTCAACTTCAACTTCAACTTCAACCTCAACTTGAAATTTAACTTCGACTTCAACTTGAACTTCAACTTGAACTTCAACTTGAACTTCAACTTGAACTTCAACTTCAACTTCAACTTCAACTTCAACTTCAACATCAACTTCATCTTCAACTTCAACTTCAACTTCAACTTCAACTTCAACTTCAACCTCAACTTGAAATTCAACTTCGACTTCAACTTGAACTTCAACTTGAACTTCAACTTGAACTTCAACTTGAACTTCAACTTGAACTTCAACTTGAACTTCAACTTGTACTTCAACTTGAACCTCAACTTGAACCTCAACTTGAACTTCAACTTGAACTTCAACTTGAACTTCAACTTGAACTTCAACTTGAACTTCAACTTGAACTTCAACTTGAACTTCAACTTGAACTTCAACTTGAACTTCAACTTGAACTTCAACTTGAACTTCAACTTGAACTTCAACTTGAACTTCAACTTGAACTTCAACTTGAACTTCAACTTCAAATTCAACTTCAACTTCAACTCCAACTTTAAATTCAATTTCAACTTTAACTGCAACTTCAACTTTAACTTTAACTTCAACTTTAACTTCAATTTTAACTTCAACTTTAACTCCATCTCAATTTCAACTTCAACTTCAACTTCAACTTCAACTTCAACTTCAACTTTAACTTCAACTTCATATTCACCTTCAACTTCAACTTCAACCTCAACTTGAAATTTAACTTGAACTTCAACTTGAATTTCAACTTGAACTTGAACTTGAACTTCAACTTGAACTTCAACTTCAAACTCAACTTGAACTTCAACTTTAACTTCAACTTGAACTTCAACTACAACTTCAACTTCAATTTTAACTTCAACTTCAATTTCAACTTCAACTTCACCTTCAACTAATACTTCAACTTCAACTTCAACTTCAACTTCAACATCAACTTGAAATTTAACTTCGACTTCAACTTGAACTTCAACTTGAACTTCAACTTGAACTTCAACTTGAACTTCAACTTGAACTTCAACTTCAACTTCAACTTCAACATCAACTTCATCTTCAACTTCAACTTCAACTTCAACTTCAACTTCAACTTCAACTTCAACCTCAACTTGAAATTTAACTTCGACTTCAACTTGAACTTCAACTTGAACTTCAACTTGAACTTCAACTTGAACTTCAACTTGAACTTCAACTTGTACTTCAACTTGAACCTCAACTTGAACCTCAACTTGAACTTCAACTTGAACTTCAACTTGAACTTCAACTTGAACTTCAACTTGAACTTCAACTTGAACTTCAACTTGAACTTCAACTTGAACTTCAACTTGAACTTCAACTTGAACTTCAACTTGAACTTCAACTTGAACTTCAACTTGAACTTCAACTTGAACTTCAACTTGAACTTCAACTTCAAATTCAACTTCAACTTCAAATCCAACTTTAAATTCAATTTCAACTTTAACTGCAACTTCAACTTTAACTTTAACTTCAACTTTAACTTCAATTTTAACTTCAACTTTAACTCCATCTCAATTTCAACTTCAACTTCAACTTCAACTTCAACTTCAACTTCAACTTTAACTTCAACTTCATATTCACCTTCAACTTCAACTTCAACCTCAACTTGAAATTTAACTTGAACTTCAACTTGAATTTCAACTTGAACTTGAACTTGAACTTCAACTTGAACTTCAACTTCAAACTCAACTTGAACTTCAACTTTAACTTCAACTTGAACTTCAACTACAACTTCAACTTCAATTTTAACTTCAACTTCAATTTCAACTTCAACTTCACCTTCAACTAAAACTTCAACTTCAACTTCAACTTCAACTTCAATTTCAACTTCTACTTCAACTTCACTTGAACTTCAACTTGAAATTTAACCTCGACTTCAAAGTTCATCTCTGACTTCAACTTCAACTTCAACTTCAACTTCAACTTCAGATTCAACTTGAAATTTAACTTTGACTTCAACTTGAACTTCAACTTGAACTTCAACTTGAACTTCAACTTGAACTTCAACTTGAACTTCAACTTGAACTTCAACTTGAACTTCAACTTGAACTTCAACTTGTACTTCAACTTGAACCTCAACTTGAACCTCAACTTGAACTTCAACTTGAACTTCAACTTGAACTTCAACTTGAACTTCAACTTGAACTTCAACTTGAACTTCAACTTGAACTTCAACTTGAACTTCAACTTGAACTTCAACTTGAACTTCAACTTGAACTTCAACTTGAACTTCAACTTGAACTTCAACTTGAACTTCAACTTGAACTTCAACTTCAAATTCAACTTCAACTTCAACTCCAACTTTAAATTCAATTTCAACTTTAACTGCAACTTCAACTTTAACTTTAACTTCAACTTTAACTTCAATTTTAACTTCAACTTTAACTCCATCTCAATTTCAACTTCAACTTCAACTTCAACTTCAACTTCAACTTCAACTTTAACTTCAACTTCATATTCACCTTCAACTTCAACTTCAACCTCAACTTGAAATTTAACTTGAACTTCAACTTGAATTTCAACTTGAACTTGAACTTCAACTTCAACTTGAACTTCAACTTCAAACTCAACTTGAACTTCAACTTTAACTTCAACTTGAACTTCAACTACAACTTCAACTTCAATTTTAACTTCAACTTCAATTTCAACTTCAACTTCACCTTCAACTAAAACTTCAACTTCAACTTCAACTTCAACTTCAACATCAACTTGAAATTTAACTTCGACTTCAACTTGAACTTCAACTTGAACTTCAACTTGAACTTCAACTTGAACTTCAACTTCAACTTCAACTTCAACATCAACTTCATCTTCAACTTCAACTTCAACTTCAACTTCAACTTCAACTTCAACTTCAACCTCAACTTGAAATTTAACTTCGACTTCAACTTGAACTTCAACTTGAACTTCAACTTGAACTTCAACTTGAACTTCAACTTGAACTTCAACTTGAACTTCAACTTGTACTTCAACTTGAACCTCAACTTGAACCTCAACTTGAACTTCAACTTGAACTTCAACTTGAACTTCAACTTGAACTTCAACTTGAACTTCAACTTCAACTTCAACTTGAACTTCAATTTGAACTTCAACTTGAACTTCAACTTGAACTTCAACTTGAACTTCAACTTGAACTTCAACTTGAACTTCAACTTGAACTTCAACTTGAACTTCAACTTGAACTTCAACTTCAAATTCAACTTCAACTTCAAATCCAACTTTAAATTCAATTTCAACTTTAACTGCAACTTCAACTTTAACTTTAACTTCAACTTTAACTTCAATTTTAACTTCAACTTTAACTCCATCTCAATTTCAACTTCAACTTCAACTTCAACTTCAACTTCAACTTCAACTTTAACTTCAACTTCATATTCACCTTCAACTTCAACTTCAACCTCAACTTGAAATTTAACTTGAACTTCAACTTGAATTTCAACTTGAACTTGAACTTGAACTTCAACTTGAACTTCAACTTCAAACTCAACTTGAACTTCAACTTTAACTTCAACTTGAACTTCAACTTCAAACTCAACTTGAACTTCAACTTTAACTTCAACTTGAACTTCAACTACAACTTCAACTTCAATTTTAACTTCAACTTCAATTTCAACTTCAACTTCACCTTCAACTAAAACTTCAACTTCAACTTCAACTTCAACTTCAATTTCAACTTCTACTTCAACTTCACTTGAACTTCAACTTGAAATTTAACCTCGACTTCAAAGTTCATCTCTGACTTCAACTTCAACTTCAACTTCAACTTCAACTTCAGATTCAACTTGAAATTTAACTTTGACTTCAACTTGAACTTCAACTTGAACTTCAACTTGAACTTCAACTTGAACTTCAACTTGAACTTCAACTTAAACTTTAACTTCAACTTCAACTTCAACTTCAACTTCAACTTCAACTTGAACTTCAACTTGAACTTCAACTTGAACTTCAACTTGAACTTGAACTTGAACTTGAACTTCAACTTCAACTTCAACTTCAACTTCAACTTCAACTTCAACTTTAACTTCAACTTCAACTCAACTTCAACTTCAACTCCAACTTTAAATTCAATTTCAACTTCAACTGCAATTTCAACATCAACTTCAACTTCAACTTCAACTTCAACTTCAACTTCAACTTCAACTTCAACCTCAACTTGAAATTTAACTTCGACTTCAACTTGAACTTCAACTTGAACTTCAACTTGAACTTCAACTTGAACTTCAACTTGAACTTCAACTTGAACTTCAACTTGAACTTCAACTTGAACTTCAACTTGAACTTCAACTTGAACTTCAACTTGAACTTCAACTTGAACTTCAACTTGAACTTCAACTTGAACTTCAACTTAAACTTCAACTTGAACTTCAACTTGAACTTCAACTTGAACTTCAACTTGAACTTCAACTTGAACTTCAACTTGAACTTCAACTTGAACTTGAACTTCAACTTCAACTTCAACTTCAACTTCAACTTCAACTTTAACTTCAACTTCAACTCAACTTCAACTTCCACTCAAACTTTAAATTCAATTTTAACTTCAACTTCAACTTCAACTTCAACTTCAACTTCAACTTCAACTTTAACTTCAACTTGAACTTCAACTTGAACTTCAACTTGAACTTCAACTTGAACTTCAACTTGAACTTCAACTTGAACTTCAACTTGAACTTCAACTTGAACTTCAACTTGAACTTCAACTTGAACTTCAACTTGAACTTCAACTTGAACTTGAACTTCAACTTAAACTTGAACTTAAACTTGAACTTCAACTTGAACTTCAACTTGAACTTCAATTTCAACTTCAACTTCAACTTGAACTTCAACTTGAAATTTAACATCGACTTCAAAGTTCAACTCTGACTTCAACTTCAACTTCAACTTCAGATTCAACTTGAAATTTAACTTCGACTTCAACTTGAACTTCAACTTGAACTTCAACTTGAACTTCAACTTGAACTTCAACTTGAACTTCAACTTGAACTTCAACTTGAACTTCAACTTGAACTTCAACTTGAACTTCAACTTGAACTTCAACTTGAACTTCAACTTGAACTTCAACTTGAACTTTAACTTGAACTTCAACTTCAAGTTCAACTTCAACTTGAAATTTAACATCGACTTCAAAGTTCGACTCTGACTTCAACTTCAACTTCAACTTCAACTTCGGATTCAACTTGAAATTTAACTTCGACTTCAACTTGAACTTCAACTTGAACTTCAACTTGAACTTCAACTTGAACTTCAACTTGAACTTCAACTTAAACTTCAACTTGAACTTCAACTTGAACTTCAACTTGAACTTCAACTTGAACTTTAACTTGAACTTGAACTTCAACTTCAACTTGAACTTCAAATTCAACTTCAACTTCAACTTTAATTTCAACTTCAACTTCAACTTTAACTTCAACTTAAACTTCAACTTCAATTTTAATTTCAATTTCAACTTGAAATTTGACCTTAACTTCAATTTCAACTTAAACTTCAACCTCAATTTCAACTTCAACTTCAAAATCAACTTCAACTTCAATTTCAATTTCAAATTTCACTTCAACTTATACTTCAATTTCAAATTTAACTTCAACTTTAAGTTCAACTTCAACTTCAACTTCAACTTCAATTTCAACTTCCAATTTCATTTGAACCTATACTTTAATTTCAACTTTAACTTAAACTTCAACTTCAATTTCAACTTTAACTTCAACTTCAACTTCAACTTCACCTTCAAGTTCAATTTTAATTACAACTTTAACTTCAACTTCAACTTCAACTTCAACTTGAACTTCAAGTTCAACATCAAGTTCAACTTCAAGTTCAACTTCAATTTCAACTTCAACTTCAACTTTAACTTCAACTTCAACTTCACCTTCAACTAAAACTTCAACTTCAACTTCAACTTCAACTTCAACTTCAACTTTAACTTCAACTTCAACTCAACTTCAACTTCCACTCCAACTTTAAATTCAATTTTAACTTCAACTTCAACTTCAACTTCAACTTCAACTTCAACTTTAACTTCAACTTGAACTTCAACTTGAACTTCAACTTGAACTTCAACTTGAACTTCAACTTGAACTTCAACTTGAACTTGAACTTCAACTTAAACTTGAACTTAAACTTGAACTTCAACTTGAACTTCAACTTGAACTTCAATTTCAACTTCAACTTCAACTTGAACTTCAACTTGAAATTTAACATCGACTTCAAAGTTCAACTCTTACTTCAACTTCAACTTCAACTTCAGATTCAACTTGAAATTTAACTTCGACTTCAACTTGAACTTCAACTTGAACTTCAACTTGAACTTCAACTTGAACTTCAACTTGAACTTCAACTTGAACTTCAACTTAAACATCAACTTGAACTTCAACTTGAACTTCAACTTGAACTTCAACTTGAACTTCAACTTGAACTTTAACTTGAACTTCAACTTCAAGTTCAACTTCAACTTGAAATTTAACATCGACTTCAAAGTTCGACTCTGACTTCAACTTCAACTTCAACTTCAACTTCAGATTCAACTTGAAATTTAACTTCGACTTCAACTTGAACTTCAACTTGAACTTCAACTTGAACTTCAACTTGAACTTCAACTTGAACTTCAACTTGAACTTCAACTTGAACTTCAACTTGAACTTCAACTTGAACTTCAACTTGAACTTCAACTTGAACTTCAACTTCAACTTCAACTTGAACTTCAACTTGAACTTCAACTTGAACTTCAACTTGAACTTTAACTTGAACTTCAACTTCAACTTCAACTTCAACTTCAACTTGAACTTCAAATTCAACTTCAACTTCAACTTTAATTTCAACTTCAACTTCAACTTTAACTTCAACTTAAACTTCAACTTAAACTTCAACTTCAATTTTAATTTCAATTTCAACTTGAAATTTGACCTTAACTTCAACTTCAACTTAAACTTCAACCTCAATTTCAACTTCAACTTCAAAATCAACTTCAACTTCAATTTCAATTTCAAATTTCACTTCAACTTTTACTTCAATTTCAAATTTAACTTCAACTTTAAGTTCAACTTCAACTTCAACTTCAACTTCAATTTCAACTTCCAATTTCATTTGAACCTATACTTTAATTTCAACTTTAACTTAAACTTCAACTTCAATTTCAACTTTAACTTCAACTTCAACTTTAACTTCAACTTCAACTTCAACTTCAACTTCAACTTCAACTTCAAGTTCAATTTTAATTACAACTTTAACTTCAACTTCAACTTCAACTTCAACTTCAAGTTCAACATCAAGTTCAACTTCAAGTTCAACTTCAATTTCAACTTCAACTTCAACTTTAACTTCAACTTCAACTTCAAATTCAACTTCAACTACAACTTCAACTTCAATTTTAACTTCAACTTCAATTTCAACTTCAACTTCACCTTCAACTAAAACTTCAACTTCAACTTCAACTTCAACTTCAACTTCAACTTCAGATTCAACTTGAAATTTAACTTCGACTTCAACTTGAACTTCAACTTGAACTTCAACTTGAACTTCAACTTGAACTTCAACTTGAACTTCAACTTGAACTTCAACTTGAACTTCAACTTAAACTTAAACTTGAACTTAAACTTGAACTTCAACTTGAACTTCAACTTGAACTTCAATTTCAACTTCAACTTCAACTTGAACTTCAACTTGAAATTTAACATCGACTTCAAAGTTCAACTCTGACTTCAACTTCAACTTCAACTTCAGATTCAACTTGAAATTTAACTTCGACTTCAACTTGAACTTCAACTTGAACTTCAACTTTAACTTCAACTTAAACTTCAACTTCAATTTTAATTTCAATTTCAACTTGAAATTTGACCTTAACTTCAACTTCAACTTAAACTTCAACCTCAATTTCAACTTCAACTTCAAAATCAACTTCAACTTCTATTTCAATTTCAAATTTCACTTCAACTTATACTTCAATTTCAAATTTAACTTCAACTTTAAGTTCAACTTCAACTTCAACTTCAACTTCAATTTCAACTTCCAATTTCATTTGAACCTATACTTTAATTTCAACTTTAACTTAAACTTCAACTTCAACTTCAAGTTCAATTTTAATTACAACTTTAACTTCAACTTCAACTTCAACTTCAACTTCAACTTCAAGTTCAACATCAAGTTCAACTTCAAGTTCAACTTCAATTTCAACTTCAACTTCAACTTTAACTTCAACTTCAACTTCACCTTCAACTAAAACTTCAACTTCAACTTCAACTTCAACTTCAACTTCAACTTTAACTTCAACTTCAACTCAACTTCAACTTCCACTCCAACTTTAAATTCAATTTTAACTTCAACTTCAACTTCAACTTCAACTTCAACTTCAACTTGAACTTCAACTTGAACTTCAACTTGAACTTCAACTTGAACTTCAACTTGAACTTGAACTTGAACTTAAACTTGAACTTAAACTTGAACTTCAACTTGAACTTCAACTTGAACTTCAATTTCAACTTCAACTTCAACTTGAACTTCAACTTGAAATTTAACATCGACTTCAAAGTTCAACTCTGACTTCAACTTCAACTTCAACTTCAGATTCAACTTGAAATTTAACTTCGACTTCAACTTGAACTTCAACTTGAACTTCAACTTGAACTTCAACTTGAACTTCAACTTGAACTTCAACTTGAACTTCAACTTGAACTTCAACTTGAACTTCAACTTGAACTTCAACTTGAACTTCAACTTGAACTTCAACTTGAACTTCAACTTGAACTTCAACTTAAACATCAACTTGAACTTCAACTTGAACTTCAACTTGAACTTCAACTTGAACTTTAACTTGAACTTCAACTTCAAGTTCAACTTCAACTTGAAATTTAACATCGACTTCAAAGTTCGACTCTGACTTCAACTTCAACTTCAGATTCAACTTGAAATTTAACTTCGACTTCAACTTGAACTTCAACTTGAACTTCAACTTGAACTTCAACTTGAACTTGAACTTCAACTTCAACTTGAACTTCAACTTGAACTTCAACTTAAACTTCAACTTGAACTTAAACTTGAACTTCAACTTGAACTTCAACTTGAACTTCAATTTCAACTTCAACTTCAACTTGAACTTCAACTTGAAATTTAACATCGACTTCAAAGTTCAACTCTGACTTCAACTTCAACTTCAGATTCAACTTGAAATTTAACTTCGACTTCAACTTGAACTTCAACTTGAACTTCAACTTTAACTTCAACTTAAACTTCAACTTCAACTTCAACTTCAACTTCAACTTCAACTTTAACTTCAACTTCAAATTCACCTTCAACTTCAACTTCAACTTCAACCTCAACTTGAAATTTAACTTGAACTTCAACTTGAATTTCAACTTGAACTTCAACTTGAACTTCAACTTGAACTTCAACTTCAAACTCAACTTGAACTTCAACTTTAACTTCAACTTGAACTTTAACTTGAACTTCAACTTGAACTTCAACTTGAACTTCAACTTGAACTTCAACTTGAACTTCAACTTGAACTTCAACTTGAACTTCAACTTGAACTTCAGCTTCAACTTGAAATTTAACTTCGACTTCAACTTCAACTTCAACTTCAACTTCAACTTCAACCTCAACTTGAAATTTAACTTCGACTTCAACTTCAACTTCAACTTGAACTTCAACTTGAACTTCAACTTGAACTTCAACTTGAACTTCAACTTGTACTTCAACTTAAACTTCAACTTGAACCTCAACTTCAACTTCAACTTGAACTTCAACTTGAACTTCAACTTGAACTTCAACTTGAACTTCAACTTGAACTTCAACTTGAACTTCAACTTGAACTTCAACTTGAACTTCAACTTGAACTTCAACTTGAACTTCAACTTGAACTTCAACTTCAACTTCAACTTGAACTTCAACTTGAACTTCAACTTGAACTTCAACTTGAACTTCAACTTGAACTTCAACTTGAACTTGAACTTCAACTTCAACTTCAACTTCAACTTCAACTTTAACTTCAACTTCAACTCAACTTCAACTTCCACTCAAACTTTAAATTCAATTTTAACTTCAACTTCAACTTCAACTTCAACTTCAACTTCAACTTTAACTTCAACTTGAACTTCAACTTGAACTTCAACTTGAACTTCAACTTGAACTTCAACTTGAACTTCAACTTGAACTTCAACTTGAACTTCAACTTGAACTTGAACTTCAACTTAAACTTGAACTTAAACTTGAACTTCAACTTGAACTTCAACTTGAACTTCAACTTGAACTTCAACTTGAACTTCAACTTGAACTTCAACTTGAACTTCAACTTGAACTTCAACTTGAACTTCAACTTGAACTTCAACTTGAACTTTAACTTGAACTTGAACTTCAACTTCAACTTCAACTTCAACTTGAACTTCAAATTCAACTTCAACTTCAACTTTAATTTCAACTTCAACTTCAACTTTAACTTCAACTTAAACTTCAACTTAAACTTCAACTTCAATTTTAATTTCAATTTCAACTTGAAATTTGACCTTAACTTCAACTTAAACTTAAACTTCAACCTCAATTTCAACTTCAACTTCAAAATCAACTTCAACTTCAATTTCAATTTCAAATTTCACTTCAACTTATACTTCAATTTCAAATTTAACTTCAACTTTAAGTTCAACTTCAACTTCAACTTCAACTTCAATTTCAACTTCCAATTTCATTTGAACCTATACTTTAATTTCAACTTTAACTTAAACTTCAACTTCAATTTCAACTTTAACTTCAACTTCAACTTTAACTTCAACTTCAACTTCAACTTCAACTTCAAGTTCAATTTTAATTACAACTTTAACTTCAACTTCAACTTCAACTTCAACTTCAAGTTCAACATCAAGTTCAACTTCAAGTTCAACTTCAATTTCAACTTCAACTTCAACTTTAACTTCAACTTCAACTTCAACTTCAAATTCAACTTCAACTACAACTTCAACTTCAATTTTAACTTCAACTTCAATTTCAACTTCAACTTCACCTTCAACTAAAACTTCAACTTCAACATCAACTTCAACTTCAATTTCAACTTCTACTTCAACTTCACTTGAACTTCAACTTGAAATTTAACCTCGACTTCAAAGTTCAACTCTGACTTCAACTTCAACTTCAACTTCAACTTCAATTTCAGATTCAACTTGAAATTTAACTTTGACTTCAAATTGAACTTCAACTTGAACTTCAACTTGAACTTCAACTTGAACTTCAACTTGAACTTCAACTTGAACTTCAACTTGAACTTCAATTTCAACTTCAACTTTAACTTCAACTTTAACTTCAACTTCAACTTCAACTTCAACTTCATTTTTAACTTCAATGTCGACTTCGACTTCGACTTCAACTTCAAGTTCAGTTTTAACTTCAACTACAACTCCAATTTTAACTTCAATTAAACTTCAAAATCGACCTTAACTTCAACTTCAACTTAAACTTCAACCTCAATTTCAACTTCAACTTCAATATCAACTTCAACTTCAATTTAAATTCAACTTCAATTTCAAAATGAACTTCAACTTTAACTTCAATTTCAACTTCAACTTCAACTTCAACTTCAATTTTAAATTTAACTTCAACTTCAACTTCAAATTCAACTTCAATTTCAAATTCAACTTCAACTTCAACTTCAATTTTAAATTTAACTTCAACTTCAAATTCAATTTCAATTTCAACTTCAACTTCAACTTCAACTTCAACTTCAACTTCAAATTAAACTTCAACTACAACTTCAACTTCATTTCAACTTCAACTTCAACTTCAACTTCAACTTTAAATTCAACTTGCAACTTAAAATTCGACTTTAAATTAAACATAAACTTCAATTTCAACTTCAATTTCAACTTTAATTTAAACTTAAACTTATATTTCAACTTCAACTTCAAATTCAACTTCAATTTCAACTTCAACTTCAACTTCAACTTCAACTTTAAATTCAACTTGCAACTTAAAATTCGACTTTAAATTAAACATAAACTTCAATTTCAACTTCAATTTCAACTTCAATTTCAACTTCAATTTCAACTTTAATTTAAACTTCAACTTATATTTCAACTTCAACTTCAACTTTAAATTCAACTTCAACTTAAAATTCGACTTTAACTTAAACCTAAACTTCAATTTCAACTTCAACTTCATTTTCAACTTCAACTTCAAACTCAAATTCCATTTCAACTTTAACTTAAATTTCAACTTCAACTTCAACTTCAACTTCAACTTCAACTTCAACTTCAACTTCAACTTCAACTTCAACTTCAACTTCAACTTCAACTTCAACTTCAACTTAAACTTCAACTTCAACTTCAACTTCAACTTCAATTTCAAGTTCAACTTCAACTTCAACTTCAATTTCAACTTTAAATTCAACTTCAATTTCAACTTCAAATTAAACTTTAATTTCAATTTCAAATTTAACTTCAACTTCAAGTTCAACTTCAACTAAAAATTCAACTTTAACTTCAAGTTCAATTTTAACTTCAACAACAACTCCAATTTCATTTTCAACTTCAACTTCAACTTCAACTTCAACTTCAAATTCAAATTCAATTTCAACTTTAACTTTAATTTCAACGTGAACTTCAAATTCAACTTCAACTTCAACTTTAATTTCAACTTCAACTTCAACTTTTACTTGAACTTCAACTTGAACTTCAACTTGAACTTCAACTTGAACTTCAACTTGTACTTCAACTTGAACTTCAACTTGAACCTCAACTTAAACTTCAATTTGAACTTCAACTTGAACTTCAACTTGAACTTCAACTTGAACTTCAACTTGAACTTCAACTTGAACTTCAACTTGAACTTCAACTTGAACTTCAACTTGAACTTCAACTTGAACTTCAACTAGAACTTCAACTTGAACTTCAACTTAAACTTTAACTTCAAATTCAACTCAACTTCAACTTCAACTCCAACTTTAAATTCAATTTCAACTTGAACTGCAACTTCAACTTTAACTTTAACTTCAACTTTAACTTCAACTTTAACTTCAATTTTAACTTCAACTTTAACTCCATCTCAATTTCAACTTCAACTTCAACTTCAACTTCAACTTCAACTTTAACTTCAACTTCAAATTCACCTTCAACTTCAACTTCAACCTCAACTTGAAATTTAACTTGAACTTCAACTTGAATTTCAACTTGAACTTCAACTTGAACTTCAACTTGAACTTCAACTTCAAACTCAACTTGAACTTCAACTTTAACTTCAACTTGAACTTCAACTTGAACTTCAACTTGAACTTCAACTTGAACTTCAACTTGAACTTCAACTTGAACTTCAACTTGAACTTCAGCTTCAACTTGAAATTTAACTTCGACTTCAACTTCAACTCTGAATTCAACTTCAACATCACTTCAACTTCAACTTTAACTTCAACTTCAAACTCAACTTTAACTTCAACTTCAACTTCAATTTCAACTTCAACTTCAACTTCAACTTCAACTTCAGATTCAACTTGAAATTTAACTTCGACTTCAACTTGAACTTCAACTTGAACTTCAACTTGAACTTCAACTTGAACTTCAACTTGAACTTCAACTTGAACTTCAACTTGAACTTCAACTTGAACTTTAACTTGAACTTGAACTTCAACTTGAACTTGAACTTGAACTTGAACTTCAACTTCAACTTCAACTTCAACTTGAACTTCAAATTCAACTTCAACTTCAACTTTAATTTCAACTTCAACTTCAACTTTAACTTCAACTTAAACTTCAACTTCAATTTTAATTTCAATTTCAACTTGAAATTTGACCTTAACTTCAACTTCAACTTAAACTTCAACCTCAATTTCAACTTCAACTTCAAAATCAACTTCAACTTCAATTTCAATTTCAAATTTCACTTCAACTTTTACTTCAATTTCAAATTTAACTTCAACTTTAAGTTCAACTTCAACTTCAACTTCAACTTCAATTTCAACTTCCAATTTCATTTGAACCTATACTTTAATTTCAACTTTAACTTAAACTTCAACTTCAATTTCAACTTTAACTTCAACTTCAACTTTAACTTCAACTTCAACTTCAACTTCAAGTTCAATTTTAATTACAACTTTAACTTCAACTTCAACTTCAACTTCAACTTCAAGTTCAACATCAAGTTCAACTTCAAGTTCAACTTCAATTTCAACTTCAACTTCAACTTTAACTTCAACTTCAACTTCAACTTCAAATTCAACTTCAACTACAACTTCAACTTCAATTTTAACTTCAACTTCAATTTCAACTTCAACTTCACCTTCAACTAAAACTTCAACTTCAACTTCAACTTCAACTTCAACTTCAATTTCAACTTCTACTTCAACTTCACTTGAACTTCAACTTGAAATTTAACCTCGACTTCAAAGTTCAACTCTGACTTCAACTTCAACTTCAACTTCAACTTCAACTTCAATTTCAGATTCAACTTGAAATTTAACTTTGACTTCAACTTGAACTTCAACTTGAACTTCAACTTGAACTTCAACTTGAACTTCAACTTGAACTTCAACTTGAACTTCAACTTGAACTTCAACTTGAACTTCAACTTGAACTTGAAATTGAACTTCAACTTCACTTTAACTTCAACTTCAACTCAACTTCAACTTCAACTCCAACTTTAAATTAAATTTCAACTTCAACTGCAATTTCAACATCAACTTCAACTTCAACTTCAACTTCAACTTCAACTTCAACTTCAACCTCAACTTGAAATTTAACTTCGACTTCAACTTCAACTTCAACTTGAACTTCAACTTGAACTTCAACTTGAACTTCAATTTGAACTTCAACTTGAACTTCAACTTGAACTTCAAATTGAACTTCAACTTGTACTTCAACTTGAACTTCAACTTGAACCTCAACTTCAACTTCAACTTCAACTTGAACTTCAACTTGAACTTCAACTTGAACTTCAACTTGAACTTCAACTTGAACTTCAACTTGAACTTCAACTTAAACTTAAACTTGAACTTAAACTTGAACTTCAACTTGAACTTCAACTTGAACTTCAACTTGAACTTCAACTTGAACTTCAACTTGAACTTCAACTTGAACTTCAAATTGAACTTCAACTTGTACTTCAACTTGAACTTCAACTTGAACCTCAACTTCAACTTCAACTTCAACTTGAACTTCAACTTGAACTTCAACTTGAACTTCAACTTGAACTTCAACTTGAACTTCAACTTGAACTTCAACTTGAACTTCAACTTGAACTTCAACTTAAACTTAAACTTGAACTTAAACTTGAACTTCAACTTGAACTTCAACTTGAACTTCAACTTGAACTTCAACTTTAACTTCAACTTGAACTTCAATTTGAACTTGAACTTGAACTTGAACTTGAACTTCAACTTCAACTTCAACTTCAACTTCAACTTCAACTTTAACTTCAACTTCAACTCAACTTCAACTTCAACTCCAACTTTAAATTCAATTTCAACTTCAACTGCAATTTCAACATCAACTTCAACTTCAACTTCAACTTCAACTTCAACTTCAACTTCAACCTCAACTTGAAATTTAACTTCGACTTCAACTTGAACTTCAACTTGAACTTCAACTTGAACTTCAACTTGAACTTCAACTTGAACTTCAACTTGAACTTCAACTTGAACTTGAACTTCAACTTCAACTTCAACTGCAATTTCAACATCAACTTCAACTTCAACTTTAACTTCAAATTCTACTCAACTTCAACTTCAACTCCAACTTTAAATTCAATTTCAACTTGAACTGCAACTTCAACTTTAACTTCAACTTCAACCTCAACTTGAAATTTAACTTCGACTTCAACTTAAACTTCAACTTGAACTTCAACTTGAACTTCAACTTGAACTTCAACTTGAACTTCAACTTGAACTTCAACTTGAACTTCAACTTGAACTTCAACTTGAACTTCAACTTGAACTTCAACTTGTACTTCAACTTGAACTTCAACTTGAACCTCAACTTCAACTTCAACTTGAACTTCAACTTGAACTTCAACTTGAACTTCAACTTGAACTTCAACTTGAACTTCAACTTGAAATTCAACTTAAACTTAAACTTGAAC
Organism: Brachycybe producta; assembly: GCA_036925085.1. Classification (NCBI taxonomy): domain Eukaryota; kingdom Metazoa; phylum Arthropoda; class Diplopoda; order Playtdesmida; family Andrognathidae; genus Brachycybe; species Brachycybe producta. The sequence continues at coordinate 9,181 of JAUPFP010000147.1, read as the reverse complement.
TTCAACTTGAACTTCAACTTGAACTTCAACTTGAACATCAACTTGAACTTCAACTTGAACTTCAACTTGAACTTCAACTTCAAATTCAACTTCAACTTCAACTTCAACTTTAACTTCAAATTCAACTCAACTTCAACTTCAACACCAACTTTAAATTCAATTTCAACTTGAACTGCAACTTCAACTTTAACTTTAACTTCAACTTTAACTTCAACTTTAACTTCAATTTTAACTTCAACTTTAACTCCATCTCAATTTCAACTTCAACTTCAACTTCAACTTCAACATCAACTTCAACTTCAACTTCAACTTCAACTTCAACTTCAACTTCAACTTCAACCTCAACTTGAAATTTAACTTCGACTTCAACTTGAACTTCAACTTGAACTTCAACTTGAACTTCAACTTGAACTTCAACTTGTACTTCAACTTGAACTTCAACTTGAACCTCAACTTGAACTTCAACTTGAACTTCAACTTGAACTTCAACTTGATCTTCAACTTGAACTTCAACTTGAACTTCAACTTGAACTTCAACTTGAACTTCAACTTGAACTTCAACTTGAACTTCAACTTGAACATCAACTTGAACTTCAACTTAAACTTAAACTTGAACTTCAACTTGAACTTCAACTTGAACTTCAACTTGAACATCAACTTGAACTTCAACTTGAACTTCAACTTGAACTTCAACTTGAACTTCAACTTGAACTTCAACTTGAACTTCAACTTGTACTTCAACTTGAACTTCAACTTGAACCTCAACTTCAACTTCAACTTGAACTTCAACTTGAACTTCAACTTGAACTTCAACTTGAACTTCAACTTGAACTTCAACTTGAACTTCAACTTGAACTTCAACTTGAACTTCAACTTGAACTTCAACTTAAACTTCAACTTGAACTTCAACTTGAACTTCAACTTGAACTTCAACTTGAACATCAACTTGAACTTCAACTTGAACTTCAACTTGAACTTCAACTTGAACTTCAACTTGAACTTCAACTTGAACTTCAACTTGAACTTCAACTTCAAATTCAACTTCAACTTCAACTCCAACTTTAACTTCAAATTCAACTCAACTTCAACTTCAACTCCAACTTTAAATTCAATTTCAACTTGAACTGCAACTTTAACTTTAACTTTAACTTCAACTTTAACTTCAACTTTAACTTCAATTTTAACTTTGTGACAACCCAGTTTTGCTCTCTATGTGGAGCAGAACTAAATCTCCTGTGTCGTCTGCTAGGCTGGCTATTTAGCTGCCAGGCAGACGACAAAATGGCCAGCAAGGGTCACTGTCCTCCCCCAGGTGGAGCAGCCTGGGGGTATATAATGGCGGCGGCCATTATATTCTGGGCAGTGTGTGTTAGACCCTTCATGCTTAGTGCATGTGTTGTTGGTGCTCTTCTTTCAACAGGTGGCCAAGATGGCCACCATTCATCATCATCTTTTGTGGTGTTCAGGTGTGTTACACCTTAGCTCCTGGCTGGAGTAGCCAGGAGATATATTTTGCATCTTTAAAAGGAGTCTTCAATTGTTTGGGTGTTTACCACCTTGTTTGTCTGCTGGTTGGATTAACCAGCAGATTACTGCATCCATTGAGTGAGTGTTTTTACCAATTTATTCTGTGAATAAATTATTATACGTTATTTTCACTCTACACACTGGTGTCCGTGTCACTTATTTTCTTGGGAAGTTACCGCGGGGAGGGTGGGGGTTTCCGGTGGGGATACGCCGGCACCATCACCGTCCTGTTTCCGTCGTTATCGGCCGGTACTTCGCGTCGGTTTTACGGTAGGATCCATCGGGGGTCTACCGTGGGTTCTTCGTCGTGTTCGTCGGCCATTTGTCCGCCGACCTACGGAGAGATCGACTCTCGACCGGCGTCACCCAGGGACCGGACGGACAAGAGCGGGCAGTCCGCGCTTCGACCTCGGCCCCAAGGGAGTCAAGGATCCGGTAAGACGGGGAAGTTTTGCCGGGGTGTTGCAACGGACCCAAGTCGGGTCGTTACAATTGGTGGAGGCGCCGGGTAGCGCCACCGCTGCCGCTCTTGACGGTCGAAAGACCGTGGAAACTGTTTGCCACTGCCGGGCGTGGACTTTGTCCACGATACAGCGGTGAAAAACAGTTTTTGACCGTGAACTTTACCGGTAGATCGGTAGTAAACCGTGGGGCACGGACATTTGTCCGTGGGACTACGGTTGAAAACAATCTACGGCCAAGTTTACCGGTAGTATACCGTAGGGCACGGACCATTGTCCGTGGAACTACGGTAGGAACCGGTTCACAGTCAGGGTCGGTAGACCGGAGTCGTGAGTACGCCTGTAGGGCGTGGACATTTGTCCACGGTACTACGGTGGAAAACGGCTTAGGGCGTAGTAGTCCGGTAAAGGACCGTAGGACACGGACGGGTTTGTCCGTGATACCGCGGTGGTTGCCGGGGAAAGCCCTAGGTTATCCGCAAGTAGGACGGTGGGCACGGTGGTTGACCGTGCAGGACCGTTCGAAAGCGGGATAACGGTGATTTTTACCGTTAGTATACCGGTAGCACGGTTGTTTACCGTGCAAGACTGGTAGAACACGGTAAAAAGGGACTTTTTACCGCAAGTAGACGGTGGAATACGGACTTTTGTCCTTGGATCACCGTTCGAACACGGTAAAAAGGGAGTTTCACCATCAGTGGACGGTGGATTACGGACTTTTGTCCGTGTATCTCCGTTCGAGGACGGTGAAAGTTACTCCAACCGTAAATCTAACCGTGGGACACGGACCGTTGTTCGTGATACCGTGGTTGTTTACGGGTTTACCGGTGTTTGACGGTGTGTGGCGGGCTTTTGTCCGTGTATCACCGGGCACACACGGTAAAAAGGGAGTTTTACCGTTAGTAGATGGTGAATTGCGGACTTTTGTCCGTGAATTACCGGTCGAACACGGTAGAAAGGTAGTTTCACCGCTAGTAGACGGTGATTTGCGGACCGTTGTCCGTGAATCTCCGTTCGAAGACGGTGAAAAGAAACTCTAACCGTACAGTTACCGTGGGACACGGACATTTGTCCGTGAAACTACGGTTTGGTACGGTTCTACCGTTGTTTGACGGTGTTTTCTGGACTTTGGTCCGTGAATTCGCCAGATTTCACGGTAGATTCTCTCACTTACAAGTGGTGGCCGTTTCTGTCCGTGTTCGCACGGTGGGAATCGGCCTAAACCCCGTTCACCCCGATGGTAGGTCGAGGTAACGGTGTAGGCGAGAGATTGGAGTTGCGTTCCCGCACCATTGGCCGTGGTATTCGGCCGGAGGGGCAGCAACCTGGTTTGGTTGCTGTTGGCGGGAATGGACACGGTGGTTCCGTGGGGGAAGGTGCCGTAGGGGATGTCCCTACGGACCGACCTCCGTACGGAGACTTTGTAGCGGTGCGATCGTACCGTGAAGGCATTGTCACCGACGGAACACCGTTGGATGGTGGTGAAGGGGTTGTGAGGACCCCAGCAGAGATAGGCACACGGCCTTTGGCCGGTGTCCTGGCCTCCACTGCCACCGGTCTGGTTGGACACGGTGGGGAACTCTTAAGTGAGTCGGTGGGGACTCTGTTGGGTAGTCCGCAGGGCACGGAGTCATTGTTGACATCGTGGTCCGAGGAAGAACTCCTTGCAGTTGCCAGGGGGATAGACTACCTGCGGTTGCAGGGACGTCTGCCCCAAGGGATCCATGGGATCCGAGGAGGGCAACCGCAGTTACCACCATCGCCCGTGCACCGGGGAGGTGTACGAAGGGAGGCGCCGACGGTTTCGACCGGGCGGATACCTCCTGGAGGAACTTGGACCGCTCCTGTGGGAGTTGGTCACGGAGTTCCTCCGAACGTTCAGCAGCCGAGGGTCCACTTGGTGGAACCCACGGAAGCTGAGCTTGATGCTGAGACTTCGGGAAACCGGAGCAGGGCACCACGGCCGGTAAGTACCGCGCCGTGGATGCCTGCACCGCCGGTCCCGTCGGAGATTCAGGCGTTTGGCCAAGCCAAGGCGAGGGCTCAGCGCTGGACGGATGAGGCCAGGTGCAGTTTCTTTACGTACCTGCTCGACGGTCCGGCTGAAGAATACTACGCCAGTTTGGTGGAGTTTCAGCCAGACCTGACCTGGCCGGAGCTAAAGGAGGCCATGTTCCAGCGTTTCGGGACTAAGAATCAGGCTCAGGCTTGTTTCGATCGGTTTGAAACAATGGTGCAGGGGCCTACCGAGTCGCTCCAGGCGTTCTACTGGCGCTTTATTGAGCTAGCAGAACGAGTTTCTCCTAATGAGGATGAGTCTTGTCGACTCCTCCGATTTAAGAAGAAACTGCAGCCGGCGATCCTCAGACCGCTCTGGGGATCGAAGGCCGAAACGGTGTGCGCGTTCACCGCGGAGGCAATGTTGGTCGAGGCCGACATGCTGACGGCGGGTGAATTGCCTGCCCGTACCTTGACGGTACCAGAGACCAAGACTACGGTCAAGGCCTCGGGTGCTGCGGCACAGCCCAAAGGCTCTGCTAAGTCTTCCTCCAACCCTTCGGGTGCGAAGGCGACTGTTCCGTCCAATGCGGACGGAGCGACTGCCAAGACCGGAGGGAAGAAGGGTAATAAGACTAGGCGGCGGAGCCAGGGTGGAAATAAGCCCACAGCAGCCCCGTCTGGGTCTGGCCAATCGGCTGGAGGTGGTGGTCCCACCCGGAAGCAACCAGGTCCGTGCTATAAGTGCGACCAAATGGGTCACTTGAAGCAGGATTGTCCGGAGGCTTTGGCCCGAGGGCAGGTTGCTAGGGTGACACCTGGCAGAAGCCAGGCGGTGCCGTATGGCACGGGTCTTGTACCCGTGGTACTGCAGGACCGTGAGTGTCTGTCCACCGTAATTAACGGACAGACATACTATCTGCCTGTTGCCAGAGACGATGGTGCGCCATCGTTAAACCGGCAACGGTCGCTGCAGAACTGAGCTGCAATCGCTTAAAAACTCAGGTGTCCGGCAAAGCCGGCGAAGTGAGGAAGGGACGTACATTCGGGCAGTGTCCAAGTATGTGGGAATCCTGCATGAAGCAGGGGTGCCTCTGGCAAGGTCTGCGGACCCAGAAATTACCCAGTGGGTATTTCAGGAGCCAAGCCCCACACTGGAAGCTGCGCTTGCCCGGCTGGAGAGCTGGGTGGCACCTTTCTTCCCTGATGAGGGGGAGGAAGGTCCGAACGGTACGGGCATTACGAGGGCTTCGAGCGTTGGTGCGCCCATGCTGTCGCCCCGGCCTGGTAGGTCTCCTGGTTTGGAGACTGGTACCCAGACCCCCGAGCATCCGGGACGACCATCTCTTGTGGATGGGAGGGCGGATGAGGCTCGGAAAAGTAATGTCGGGCAACGACGGTTGCCTATACCGGAATTACAGAGCCGTGCTTACTTGCGTGGGGCACCACGTGTTCTGGTGTCGCTGAACGATCGGCTGGTTGAGTCGATCGTCGACACCGGTGCCGAAGTATCGGTAATGAGCATGTCGGTGGCACAGGAGATGGGGTTACCGGTGCAGAAGGTTAGCCTTCCCTCATGCCTGACGGGCATGAGCGGGTACTCCATCGAGATAGAAGGAGTCGTGCACGTGGACATGTCAATCCACGGGAGGTCCATCAGAACCCATCTTCTCCTCATTGAGGGTGAAGGAGAAGCCATAATAGGTGTTGACCTGGCTTCTCGGTTTGGGCTGATGGTGGACATTGTGAGCCGGAAGTTGTATTTCCGGGAAGACATCTGGAATGCACATCCAGATGCTCTTCATGCCGCACTGGCCATTCAGGCTTTGCAGGGTACTTCGGTACAACTTCCCAACTCGTTAGTGGAGGCGTTGGCGAAGCTTCACGATTCTGTGGAGCCTCTGCTACTCCCTCCCTACGGGATACCGGAAGGGATGCCTGCAGATCCTGGAAAGGTGGATGGGTGGGTCGACATTGTGTCGCCTGAACTCGCTGAGACCAGTTCTCCAATTAGGAGCGGGGATGTTTGTTCCCTGCGACTGTTGGAGAACGTATGGCTACCAGCTCATGAGCGGAAGGTGGTTTCCGTGAGCTTAGTAGAGCATGCTGGCCCTGGTCAGCTTCTTCTCATAGAGCCCCATCGTAAAGCCTTAGGTGGCCGTGGTCTGTTGGCGGTGGCAGGAATTGCCGAAGCCACAGAACAAGGCACTTACGATATATGGCTTGAGAATGTTGCTGACGTTCCCGTTGCCCTGGAAACAGGGGAGGGTGTCGCAACGGCTCAGGCTGTGGAGGCAGCCATCGTGGTGGGACTGGACGGTCCATCTAAGTTGAGAGGGGGCGACCCCGCTCATGGAGATGGCCGGCCATGGGGGCTTCCGCCTAAGTTGAGAGGGGCGACCGGTAAAGGTCGCCGAATCCTCAATGCGGAAGTGAAACCCACTCTCGAAGAGTGTCTTAAAATCGGACCTAGTCTGAAGCCTGAAGAGGCGGCACAGCTTCGGGAGTTCCTACTGGAACGCCGTGATCATTTCGCGTTCGATTACACAGAGCTGGGGGAAACCCCGCTCGTCGAACATACGATTGATACCGGTGGGTTACCTCCGGTGCGAGAAGGATTGCGAAAAACCGCTCCAGCGGCTCGTGCGATCGAGCGAGAAGAGGTAGCGAAAATGTTGGATGCAGGGGTAATCCAACCTTCGCATAGTCCTTACGCAAGCCCTATCTTACTTGTTCGCAAGAAGGATGGTGGTTTTCGTTTCTGTGTGGACTATCGGAGACTGAACGCCCAGACAAAGGCGGATCAGTACCCGCTACCTCGCATCGATGATGCCCTCGATTCGCTAGCCGGAGCAAAGTATTTTGCAACCCTGGACCTTGCTAGTGGTTACTGGCAGGTCAGGATGGCGGAGCAAGACATTGAGAAGACCGCATTCATTTGCTCTCAAGGTCTATTTGAGTTTCGAAAAATGCCTTTCGGACTCTGCAATGCTCCTGCCACGATGCAAAGAGCGTTAGACCTCTTGTTGGCGGGACACAAGTGGGAGAGCTGCTTGGTGTACCTAGACGATATTATCGTCTTTGGGAGCACCTTTGAGCAGTTTCTCGAACGCTTGAGTACTGTCCTGAGACTGTTACGAGGGGCGGAGCTGAAACTCCAGCCGAAGAAGTGTTTCTTCGGATTTGACAAGGTCAAATATCTCGGTCACATTGTGAGTGCCGAGGGAGTTGCTCCGGACCCGGGACTCGTGAGAGCAGTCGAAGAGTTCAGTGTCCCTACAACGGTGACCGCCGTCCGAAGTTTTCTTGGACTGGCCGGCTACTACCGTAGGTTCATTAAGGACTTCGCCAAGGTCGCAAGGCCACTGCATGATCTGACCAGGAAGGATGCGTCCTTTGACTGGTCGGAGCAGTGTGGTCTAGCGTTCAAGCGGTTAAAGGCATTTTTAACCGATGCACCGGTGCTCACCATGTATGATCCACGTGGTGAGGTGTTAATTCACACCGATGCTAGTGGGTACGGTCTAGGTGTCGTAGTATACCAGAAGCTACCTGAGGACAAGGCTCCTCGGGTTCTGGCCTATGCTAGCCGTCTCATGAAGGGACCGGAAACACGGTATAGTGTCACTGAGCAGGAATGCTTGGCGATCATGTTTGCCGTGGGTAAATTCCGACCTTACATCTTTAACCGGGACTTTGTGATCGTAACAGATCACCATGCGCTCTGTCATTTGCAGACTGCCAAAAACCTGCAGGGCAGGTTGGGGCGTTGGCAAATACAGTTGCAGGAGTACCGGTATAAGATTCAGTTCAAGAAGGGGAAACTTCATGAGGATGCCGACTGTTTGAGTCGGTATCCGGTGAATGAAGTTGACGATCCTTCTTTGCCTGAACACGTCGAGGCTGACGTGGGTGAGGTAATTTACCGGGTCCGGTCTGAGGTGGATTGGGTTATGGAGCAGGCCAATGACAATTGGTGCTCCAAGGTGAAGCGTGAGCTCTACACCGACCCCAACTCGAACTTAAGGTTCAAGTTCGTGGTGGCAAACAAATTGTTGTATGCCATCAAGTCCATACAGGATCGCACAAGAACTGTGTTGGTTGTGCCGAGGTCGTGTCAAGCCTTCTGCTTGCGGAAGTTGCACGATAGCTCCGAAGCTGGTCACTTCGGAGTGTACAAGACATACCAACGGTTACGTACTCGTTTCTACTGGTTAGGTATGAAACGTGACACGGTGGAGTATGTTAAGTCATGCTTGGTGTGTCAGAGAGTACGACAGTTCGCAAGAGCTCAAGGATTCTTGCAACCGATAGTTCCAGAGTACCCAGTTCATGCCTGGGGAATGGACTTCGTTGGGCCGTTTCCTGCGTCCGTGGGTGGAGTCACCTATGTTTTGATCATGGTGGACTACTTCACCCGGTACGGCGTGGCGAAGGCAGTACGAAGGGCTACGGCCGCTTGTGTTGTCAAGTTCCTAAAAGATGAGATCTTGTTGGTGTATGGCACACCGACAACTCTCATCTCGGATCGTGGTTCCCAGTTCTGTAGCAAACTTTTGCGAAAGTTCAGAGAGCGTTATAATATAGCGCAGCACCACACGACGGCGTACCATCCACAAGCAAATGGGCTTACGGAACGTACGAATAAAACCGTAATGGAGACCATAAAGCGTTACCTTGATCCCCTCAAGGACCAACGTGATTGGTTTGAGAAGTTACGGCCCGGCGTGTGGGCCTACAACACTGCGGTGCAGGAGAGCACGGAAGTGTCTCCGTACCAATTGTTGTTTGGCCGCGAACCTAGGTTGGGGATTGATAATCTCCTTCCTGACGGTCCGATCCGCGACTTGCCTGACCAGCAAGCCGTGGAGGAGCGTGCTCGTCAGAATTTGGCGGCCGCTCAGAGGAGGCAGAAGAGCCGGTATGACGCTGGCCGGGTGCAGCCACCCCTGTACCAACCTGGTATGAAGGTTTGGATGAGGGATATGGCTGGGAAACTCGGCCAAGCCAAGAAGTGGAACTTCGCATACAAGGCTGAACTGGGTACGGTGGTCCGGCAGGTTTCCGACCTAGTCTACGAAATAGAGTTCGTAGATGGGTATGGTCGGAAGGTGCGGGACCGGTTTCATGTTGATAACCTGAAGCCGTACGTTCCCACATGTGGAGTTCGTGAGGAAGATGGCCTAGGTGGCTCT
>JAUPFP010000146.1:0-150260 GCA_036925085.1 Brachycybe producta | reverse complement strand
TTTAACTTCAATTTCAACTTCAATTTCCACTTCAATTTCAACTTCAATTTCAACTTCAATTTCAACTTCAATTTCAACTTCAATTTCAACTTCAATTTCAACTTCAATTTTAACTTCAATTTCAACTTCAATTTCAACTTCAATTTCAACTTCAATTTCAACTTCAATTTCAACTTCAATTTTAACTTCAAATTCAACTTAAACTTCAATTTCAAACTTAACTTCAACTTCAACTTAACTTCAATTAAACTTCAACTTCAGTTTTAATTTCAATTTCAACTTCAATTTTAACTTCAATTTCAACTTCAATTTCAACTTCAATTTCAACTTCAATTTCAACTTCAATTTCAACTTCAATTTTAACTTCAATTTCAACTTCAATTTTAACTTGAATTTCAATTTCAATTTCAACTTCAATTTAAACTTCAACTTCAATTTCAAACTTAACTTCAACTTCAACTTAACTTCAATTAAACTTCAACTTCAGTTTTAATTTCAATTTCAACTTCAATTTCAACTTCAATTTTAACTTCAATTTCAACTTCAATTTCAACTTCAATTTTAACTTCAATTTCAACTTCAATTTCAACTTCAATTTCAACTTCAATTTCAACTTCGATTTCAACTTCAATTTCAACTTCAATTTCAACTTCAATTTCAACTTCATTTTTAACTTCAATTTCAACTTCAATTTCAACTTCAATTTCAACTTCAATTTTAACTTCAATTTCAACTTCAATTTCAACTTCAATTTCAACTTCAATTTCAACTTCAATTTCAACTTCAATTTCAACTTCAATTTCAACTTCAATTTCAACTTCAATTTCAACTTCAATTTCAACTTCAATTTCAACTTCAATTTCAACTTCAATTTCAACTTCAATTTCAACTTCAATTTCAACTTCAATTTCAACTTCAATTTCAACTTCAATTTCAACTTCAATTTCAACTTCAATTTCAACTTCAATTTCAACTTCAATTTCAACTTCAATTTCAACTTCAATTTCAACTTCAATTTCAACTTCAATTTCAACTTCAATTTAAACTTCAACTTCAATTTCAAACTTAACTTCAACTTCAACTTAACTTCAATTAAACTTCAACTTCAGTTTTAATTTCAATTTCAACTTCAATTTTAACTTCAATTTCAACTTCAATTTCAACTTCATTTTTAACTTCAATTTCAACTTCAATTTCAACTTCAATTTCAACTTCAATTTTAACTTCAATTTCAACTTCAATTTCAACTTCAATTTCAACTTCGATTTCAACTTCAATTTCAACTTCAATTTCAACTTCAATTTCAACTTCATTTTTAACTTCAATTTCAACTTCAATTTCAACTTCAATTTCAACTTCAATTTTAACTTCAATTTCAACTTCAATTTCAACTTCAATTTCAACTTCAATTTCAACTTCAATTTCAACTTCAATTTCAACTTCAATTTCAACTTCAATTTCAACTTCAATTTCAACTTCAATTTCAACTTCAATTTCAACTTCAATTTCAACTTCAATTTCAACTTCAATTTCAACTTCAATTTCAACTTCAATTTCAACTTCAATTTCAACTTCAATTTCAACTTCAATTTCAACTTCAATTTCAACTTCAATTTCAACTTCAATTTCAACTTCAATTTCAACTTCAATTTCAACTTCAATTTCAACTTCAATTTAAACTTCAACTTCAACTTCAATTTCAACTTCAATTTCAACTTCAAATTCAACTTCAATTTTAACTTCAATTTCAACTTCAATTTCAACTTCATTTTTAATTTCAATTTCAACTTCAATTTCAACTTCAATTTCAACTTCAATTTCAACTTCAATTTTAACTTCAATTTCAACTTCAATTTCCACTTCAATTTCAACTTCAATTTCAACTTCAATTTCAACTTCAATTTCAACTTCAATTTCAACTTCAATTTCAACTTCAATTTTAACTTCAATTTCAACTTCAATTTCAACTTCAATTTCAACTTCAATTTCAACTTCAATTTCAACTTCAATTTCAACTTCAATTTTAACTTCAAATTCAACTTAAACTTCAATTTCAAACTTAACTTCAACTTCAACTTAACTTCAATTAAACTTCAACTTCAGTTTTAATTTCAATTTCAACTTCAATTTTAACTTCAATTTCAACTTCAATTTCAACTTCAATTTCAACTTCAATTTCAACTTCAATTTCAACTTCAATTTTAACTTCAATTTCAACTTCAATTTTAACTTGAATTTCAATTTCAATTTCAACTTCAATTTAAACTTCAACTTCAACTTAACTTCAATTAAACTTCAACTTCAGTTTTAATTTCAATTTCAACTTCAATTTCAACTTCAATTTCAACTTCAATTTTAACTTCAATTTCAACTTCAATTTCAACTTCAATTTCAACTTCAATTTCAACTTCAATTTCAACTTCAATTTCAACTTCAATTTCAACTTCAATTTCAACTTCAATTTCAACTTCAATTTCAACTTCAATTTCAACTTCAATTTCAACTTCAATTTCAACTTCAATTTCAACTTCAATTTCAACTTCAATTTCAACTTCAATTTCAACTTCAATTTCAACTTCAATTTCAACTTCAATTTCAACTTCAATTTCAACTTCAATTTCAACTTCAATTTTAACTTCAAATTCAACTTAAACTTCAATTTCAAACTTAACTTCAACTTCAACTTAACTTCAACTTCAACTTCAACTTCACTTTCAAGTTCAAGTTCAAATTCATTTTTAACTTCAAATTCAACTTCAATTTCAACTTCAATTTCAACTTCAATTTCTACTTCAATTTTAACTTCAATTTCAACTTCAATTTCAACTTCAATTTCAACTTCAATTTCAACTTCAATTTCAACTTCAATTTCAACTTCAATTTCAACTTCAATTTCAACTTCAATTTCAACTTCAATTTCAACTTCATTTTTAATTTCAATTTCAACTTCAATTTCAACTTCAATTTCAACTTCAATTTCAACTTCAATTTTAACTTCAATTTCAACTTCAATTTCAACTTCAATTTCAACTTCAATTTCAACTTCAATTTCAACTTCAATTTCAACTTCAATTTCAACTTCAATTTCAACTTCAATTTCAACTTCAATTTCAACTTCAATTTCAACTTCAATTTCAACTTCAATTTTAACTTCAAATTCAACTTAAACTTCAATTTCAAACTTAACTTCAACTTCAACTTAACTTCAACTTAACTACAACTTTAACTTCAACTTCATGTTCAAGTTCAACTTCAAATTCATCTTCAACTTAACTTTCAAGTTCAAGTTCAAATTCATTTTTAACTTCAATTTCAACTTCAATTTCAACTTCAATTTCAACTTCAATTTCAACTTCAATTGCAACTTCAATTTCAACTTCAATTTCAACTTCAATTTCAACTTCGATTTCAACTTCAATTTCAACTTCAATTTCAACTTCAATTTCAACTTCAATTTCAACTTCAATTTCAACTTCAATTTCAATGTCAATTTCAACTTCAATTTCAACTTCAATTTTAACTTCAATTTCAACTTCAATTTCAACTTCAATTTTAACGTCAATTTCAACTTCAATTTTAACTTGAATTTCAATTTCAATTTCAACTTCAATTTAAACTTCAACTTCAATTTCAAACTTAACTTCAACTTCAACTTAACTTCAATTAAACTTCAACTTCAGTTTTAACTTCAATTTCAACTTCAATTTCAACTTCAATTTCAACTTCAATTTCAACTTCAATTTTAACTTCAATTTCAACTTCAATTTCCACTTCAATTTCAACTTCAATTTCAACTTCAATTTCAACTTCAATTTCAACTTCAATTTCAACTTCAATTTCAACTTCAATTTCAACTTCAATTTCAACTTCAATTTCAACTTCAATTTCAACTTCAATTTCAACTTCAATTTCAACTTCAATTTCAACTTCAATTTTAACTTCAAATTCAACTTAAACTTCAATTTCAAACTTAACTTCAACTTCAACTTAACTTCAACTTCAACTTCAACTTCACTTTCAAGTTCAAGTTCAAATTCGTTTTTAACTTCAATTTCAACTTCAATTTCAACTTCAATTTCAACTTCAATTTCTACTTCAATTTTAACTTCAATTTCAACTTCAATTTCAACTTCAATTTCAACTTCAATTTCAACTTCGATTTCAACTTCAATTTCAACTTCAATTTCAACTTCAATTTCAACTTCAATTTCAACTTCAATTTCAACTTCAATTTCAACTTCAATTTCAACTTCAATTTCAACTTCAATTTCAACTTCAATTTCAACTTCAATTTCAACTTCAATTTCAACTTCAATTTCAACTTCAATTTCAACTTCAATTTCAACTTCAATTTCAACTTCAATTTCAACTTCAATTTCAACTTCAATTTCAACTTCAATTTCAACTTCAATTTCAACTTCAATTTCAACTTCAATTTAAACTTCAACTTCAATTTCAAACTTAACTTCAACTTCAACTTAACTTCAATTAAACTTCAACTTCAGTTTTAATTTCAATTTCAACTTCAATTTTAACTTCAATTTAAACTTCAATTTCAACTTCAATTTCAACTTCAATTTCAACTTCATTTTTAACTTCAATTTCAACTTCAATTTCAACTTCAATTTCAACTTCAATTTCAACTTCAATTTTAACTTCAATTTCAACTTCAATTTCAACTTCAATTTCAACTTCAATTTCAACTTCAATTTCAACTTCAATTTCAACATCATTTTCAACTTCAATTTCAACTTCAATTTCAACTTCAATTTCAACTTCAATTTCAACTTCAATTTCAACTTCAAATTCAACTTCAATTTTAACTTCAATTTCAACTTCAATTTCAACTTCAATTTCAACTTCATTTTTAATTTCAATTTCAACTTCAATTTCAACTTCAATTTCAACTTCAATTTCAACTTCAATTTTAACTTCAATTTCAACTTCAATTTCCACTTCAATTTCAACTTCAATTTCAACTTCAATTTCAACTTCAATTTCAACTTCAATTTCAACTTCAATTTTAACTTCAATTTCAACTTCAATTTCAACTTCAATTTCAACTTCAATTTTAACTTCAAATTCAACTTAAACTTCAATTTCAAACTTAACTTCAACTTCAACTTAACTTCAATTAAACTTCAACTTCAGTTTTAATTTCAATTTCAACTTCAATTTTAACTTCAATTTCAACTTCAATTTCAACTTCAATTTCAACTTCAATTTCAACTTCAATTTTAACTTCAATTTCAACTTCAATTTTAACTTGAATTTCAATTTCAATTTCAACTTCAATTTAAACTTCAACTTCAATTTCAAACTTAACTTCAACTTCAACTTAACTTCAATTAAACTTCAACTTCAGTTTTAATTTCAATTTCAACTTCAATTTTAACTTCAATTTCAACTTCAATTTCAACTTCAATTTCAACTTCATTTTTAACTTCAATTTCAACTTCAATTTCAACTTCAATTTCAACTTCAATTTCAACTTCAATTTTAACTTCAATTTCAACTTCAATTTCAACTTCAATTTCAACTTCAATTTCAACTTCAATTTCAACTTCAATTTCAACTTCAATTTCAACTTCAATTTCAACTTCAATTTCAACTTCAATTTCAACTTCAATTTCAACTTCAATTTCAACTTCAATTTCAACTTCAATTTCAACTTCAATTTCAACTTCAATTTCAACTTCAATTTCAACTTCAATTTCAACTTCAATTTCAACTTCAATTTCAACTTCAATTTCAACTTCAATTTCAACTTCAATTTCAACTTCAATTTCAACTTCAATTTCAACTTCAATTTCAACTTCAATTTCAACTTCAATTTCAACTTCAATTTCAACTTCAATTTCAACTTCAATTTCAACTTCAATTTCAACTTCAATTTTAATTTCAAATTCAACTTAAACTTCAACTTAAACTTCAATTTCAAACTTAACTTCAACTTCAACTTAACTTCAACTTCAACTTAACTTCAACTTTAACTTCAACTTTAACTTCAACTTCACTTTCAAGTTCAACTTCAAATTCATCTTCAACTTAACTTCAACTCCAACTTCACTTTCAAGTTCAACTTCAAATTCATCTTCAACTTTAACTTCAATTAAACTTAAACTTCAATTTTAACTTCAATTTCAACTTCAATTTCAACTTCAATTTCAACTTCAAGTTCAATTTCAATTTCAATTTCAACTTTCAATTTCAACTTCAATTTCAACTTCAATTTCAACTTCAATTTCAACTTCAATTTCAACTTCAATTTTAACTTCAATTTCAACTTCAATTTCAAATTCAACTTCAACTTCAACTTCAAATTCAACTTCAATTTTAACTTCAATTTCAACTTCAATTTCAACTTCAATTTTAACTTCAATTTCAACTTCAATTTCAACTTCAATTTCAACTTCAATTTCAACTCCGATTTCAACTTCAATTTCAACTTCAATTTCAACTTCAATTTCAACTTCAATTTCAACTTCAATTTCAATTTTAATTTTAACTTGAATTTCAACTTCAATTTCAACTTCAATTACAACTTCAACTTCAATATTCAAACTTAACTTGAACTTCAAATTAAATTCAACTTCAACTTCAACTTCACTTTCAAGTTCAACTTCAAATTCAACATCAACTTCAACTTCAAATTCAACTTCAATTTCAATTTCAATTTCAATTTCAACTTCAATTTCAACTTCAATTTCAACTTCAATTTCAACTTCAATTTCGACTTCAATTTCAACTTCAATTTCAACTTCAAGTTCAATTTCAATTTCAATTTCAACTTTCAATTTCAACTTCAATTTCAACTTCAATTTCAACTTCAATTTCAACTTCAATTTCAACTTCAATTTCAACTTCAATTTTAACTTCAACTTCAAATTCAACTTCAATTTTAACTTCAATTTCAACTTCAATTTCAACTTCAATTTCAACTTCAATTTCAACTTCAATTTCAACTTCAATTTCAACTTCAATTTCAACTTCAATTTCAACTTCAATTTCAACTTCAATTTCAACTTCAATTTCAACTTCAATTTCAACTTCAATTTCAACTTCAATTTCAACTTCAATTTCAACTTCAATTTCAACTTCAATTTCAACTTCAAGTTCAATTTCAATTTCAATTTCAACTTTCAATTTCAACTTCAATTTCAACTTCAATTTCAACTTCAATTTCAACTTCAATTTCAACTTCAATTTTAACTTCAATTTCAACTTCAATTTCAAATTCAACTTCAACTTCAACTTCAAATTCAACTTCAATTTTAACTTCAATTTCAACTTCAATTTCAACTTCAATTTCAACTTCAATTTTAACTTCAATTTCAACTTCAATTTCAACTTCAATTTCAACTTCAATTTCAACTTCAATTTCAACTCCAATTTCAACTTCAATTTCAACTTCAATTTCAACTTCAATTTCAACTTCAATTTCAACTTCAATTTCAATTTTAATTTTAACTTGAATTTCAACTTCAATTTCAACTTCAATTACAACTTCAACTTCAATATTCAAACTTAACTTGAACTTCAAATTAAATTCAACTTCAACTTCAACTTCACTTTCAAGTTCAACTTCAAATTCAACTTCAACTTCAACTTCAAATTCAACTTCAATTTCAATTTCAATTTCAACTTCAATTTCAACTTCAATTTCAACTTCAATTTCAACTTCAATTTCGACTTCAATTTCAACTTCAATTTCAACTTCAAGTTCAATTTCAATTTCAATTTCAACTTTCAATTTCAACTTCAATTTCAACTTCAATTTCAACTTCAATTTCAACTTCAATTTCAACTTCAATTTTAACTTCAATTTCAACTTCAATTTCAAATACAACTTCAACTTCAACTTCGAATTCAACTTCAATTTTAACTTCAATTTCAACTTCAATTTCAACTTCAATTTCAACTTCAATTTCAACTTCAATTCCAACTTCAATTTCAACTTCAGTTTCAACTTCAATTTCAACTTCAATTTCAACTTCAATTTCAACTTCAATTTCAACTTCAATTTCAACTTCAATTTTAACTTCAATTCCAACTTCAATTTCAACTTCAATTTCAACTTCAATTTCAACTTCAATTTCAACTTCAATTTCAACTTCAATTTCAACTTCAATTTCAACTTCAATTTCAACTTCAATTTCAACTTCAATTTCAACTTCAATTCCAACTTCAATTTTAACTTCAATTTCAACTTCAATTTCAACTTTAATTTCAACTTCAACTTCAACTTAACTTCAATTAAACTTAAACTTCAGTTTTAACTTCAATTTCAACTTTAATTTCAACTTCAATATTAACTTCAATTTTAACTTCAATTTCAACTTCAATTTCAACTTCAATTTCAACTTCATTTTTAACTTCAATTTCAACTTCAATTTCAACTTCAATTTCAACTTCAATTTCAACTTCAATTTTAACTTCAATTTCAACTTCAATTTCAACTTCAATTTTAACTTCAAATTCAACTTAAACTTCAATTTCAAACTTAACTTCAACTTCAACTTAACTTCAACTTAACTTCAACTTTAACTTCAACTTCATGTTCAAGTTCAACTTCAATTTCAACTTCAATTTCAACTTCAATTTCAACTTCAATTTCAACTTCAATTTCAACTTCAATTTCAACTTCAATTTCAATTTCAATTTCAACTTCAATTTCAACTTCAATTTCAACTTCAATTTCAACTTCAATTTCAACTTAAATTTCAACTTCAATTTCAACTTCAATTTCAACTTCAATTTCAACTTCAATTTCAACTTCAATTTCAACTTCAATTTCAACTTCAATTTCAACTTCAATTTCAACTTCAATTTCAACTTCAATTTTAACTTCAAATTCAACTTAAACTTCAATTTCAAACTTAACTTCAACTTCAACTTAACTTCAACTTAACTTCAACTTAACTTCAACTTTAACTTCAACTTAACTTCAACTTTAACTTCAACTTCATGTTCAAGTTCAACTTCAATTTCAACTTCAATTTCAACTTCAATTTCAACTTCAATTTTAACTTCAATTTTAACTTCAATTTCAACTTCAATTTCAACTTCAATTTCAACTTCAATTTCAACTTCAATTTCAACTTCAATTTCAACTTCAATTTCAACTTCAATTTCAACTTCAATTTCAACTTCAATTTCAACTTCAATTTCAACTTCAATTTCAACTTCAATTTCAAGTTCAACTTCAAATTCAATTTCAACTTTAATTTCAACTTCAATTTCAACTTCAATTTCAACTTCAATTTCAACTTCAATTTCAACTTCAATTTCAACTTCAATTTCAACTTCAATTTCAACTTCAATTTTAACTTCAAATTTAACTTAAACTTCAATTTCAAACTTAACTTCAACTTCAATTTAACTTCAACTTAACTTCAACTTTAACTTCAACTTCATGTTCAAGTTCAACTTCAACTTAACTTCAACTTTAACTTTAACTTCATGTTCAAGTTCAACTTCAATTTCAACTTCAATTTCAACTTCAATTTTAACTTCAATTTTAACTTCAATTTAAACTTCAATTTCAACTTCAATTTCAACTTCAATTTCAACTTCAATTTCAACTTCAATTTCAACTTCAATTTCAACTTCAATTTCAACTTCAATTTCAACTTCAATTTCAACTTCAATTTCAACTTCAATTTTAATTTCAAATTCAACTTAAACTTCAATTTCAAACTTAACTTCAACTTCAACTTAACTTCAACTTTAACTTCAACTTTAACTTCAACTTCACTTTCAAGTTCAACTTCAAATTCATCTTCAACTTAACTTCAACTTCAACTTCAACTTCACTTTTAAGTTCAACTTCAAATTCATCTTCAACTTTAACTTCAATTAAACTTAAACTTCAATTTTAACTTCAATTTCAACTTCAATTTCAACTTCAATTTCAACTTCAATTTTAATTTCAAATTCAACTTAAACTTCAATTTCAAACTTAACTTCAACTTCAACTTAACTTCAACTTTAACTTCAACTTTAACTTCAACTTCACTTTCAAGTTCAACTTCAAATTCAACTTCAACTTAACTTCAACTTTAACTTCAACTTTAACTTCAACTTTAACTTCAACTTTAACTTCAACTTCACTTTCAAGTTCAACTTCAAATTCATCTTCAACTTAACTTCAACTTTAACTTCAACTTCATGTTCAAGTTCAACTTCAATTTCAACTTCAATTTCAACTTCAATTTCAACTTCAATTTTAATTTCAAATTCAACTTAAACTTCAATTTCAAACTTAACTTCAACTTCAACTTAACTTCAACTTTAACTTCAACTTTAACTTCAACTTCATGTTCAAGTTCAACTTCAATTTCAACTTCAATTTCAACTTCAATTTCAACTTCAATTTCAACTTCAATTTCAACTTCAATTTCAACTTCAATTTCAATTTCAATTTCAACTTCAATTTCAACTTCAATTTCAACTTCAATTTCAACTTCAATTTCAACTTCAATTTCAACTTCAATTTCAACTTCAATTTCAACTTCAATTTCAACTTCAATTTCAACTTCAATTTCAACTTCAATTTCAACTTCAATTTCAACTTCAATTTTAACTTCAAATTCAACTTAAACTTCAATTTCAAACTTAACTTCAACTTCAACTTAACTTCAACTTAACTTCAACTTAACTTCAACTTTAACTTCAACTTAACTTCAACTTTAACTTCAACTTCATGTTCAAGTTCAACTTCAATTTCAACTTCAATTTCAACTTCAATTTCAACTTCAATTTTAACTTCAATTTTAACTTCAATTTCAACTTCAATTTCAACTTCAATTTCAACTTCAATTTCAACTTCAATTTCAACTTCAATTTCAACTTCAATTTCAACTTCAATTTCAACTTCAATTTCAACTTCAATTGCAACTTCAATTTTAACTTCAATTTCAACTTCAATTTTAACTTCAAATTCAACTTCAATTTTAACTTCAAATTCAACTTAAACTTCAATTTCAAACTTATCTTCAACTTCAACTTAATTTCAACTTCAACTTCAACTTGACTTTCAAGTTCAACTTCAAATTCATCTTCAACTTAACTTCAACTTCAACTTCAACTTCACTTTCAAGTTCAATTTCAAATTCAACTTCAAATTCAACTTCAATTTTAACTTCAATTTCATCTTCAATTTCAACTTCACTTTCAACTTCAACTTCAATTTCAATTTCAATTTCAACTTCAGTTTCAACTTCAATTTCAACTTCAATTTCAACTTCAATTTCAACTTCGATTTCAACTTCAATTTCAACTTCAATTTCAACTTCAATTTCAACTTCAATTTCAACTTCAATTTCAACTTCAATTTCAACTTCAATTTCAATGTCAATTTCAACTTCAATTTCAACTTCAATTTTAACTTCAATTTCAACTTCAATTTCAACTTCAATTTTAACTTCAATTTCAACTTCAATTTTAACTTGAATTTCAATTTCAATTTCAACTTCAATTTAAACTTCAACTTCAATTTCAAACTTAACTTCAACTTCAACTTAACTTCAATTAAACTTCAACTTCAGTTTTAATTTCAATTTCAACTTCAATTTCAACTTCAATTTTAACTTCAATTTCAACTTCAATTTCAACTTCAATTTTAACTTCAATTTCAACTTCAATTTCAACTTCAATTTCAACTTCAATTTCAACTTCGATTTCAACTTCAATTTCAACTTCAATTTCAACTTCAATTTCAACTTCATTTTTAACTTCAATTTCAACTTCAATTTCAACTTCAATTTCAACTTCAATTTCAACTTCAATTTCAACTTCAATTTTAACTTCAATTTCAACTTCAATTTCAACTTCAATTTCAACTTCAATTTCAACTTCAATTTCAACTTCAATTTCAACTTCAATTTCAACTTCAATTTCAACTTCAATTTCAACTTCAATTTCAACTTCAATTTCAACTTCAATTTCAACTTCAATTTCAACTTCAATTTCAACTTCAATTTCAACTTCAATTTTAACTTCAAATTCAACTTCAATTTCAACTTCAAATTCAACTTAAACTTCAATTTCAAACTTAACTTCAACTTCAACTTAACTTCAACTTAACTTCAACTTAACTTCAACTTTAACTTCAACTTAACTTCAACTTTAACTTCAACTTCATGTTCAAGTTCAACTTCAATTTCAACTTCAATTTCAACTTCAATTTCAACTTCAATTTTAACTTCAATTTTAACTTCAATTTCAACTTCAATTTCAACTTCAATTTCAACTTCAATTTCAACTTCAATTTCAACTTCAATTTCAACTTCAATTTCAACTTCAATTTCAACTTCAATTTCAACTTCAATTGCAACTTCAATTTTAACTTCAATTTCAACTTCAATTTTAACTTCAAATTCAACTTCAATTTTAACTTCAAATTCAACTTAAACTTCAATTTCAAACTTATCTTCAACTTCAACTTAATTTCAACTTCAACTTCAACTTGACTTTCAAGTTCAACTTCAAATTCATCTTCAACTTAACTTCAACTTCAACTTCAACTTCACTTTCAAGTTCAATTTCAAATTCAACTTCAAATTCAACTTCAATTTTAACTTCAATTTCATCTTCAATTTCAACTTCACTTTCAACTTCAACTTCAATTTCAATTTCAATTTCAACTTCAGTTTCAACTTCAATTTCAACTTCAATTTCAACTTCAATTTCAACTTCGATTTCAACTTCAATTTCAACTTCAATTTCAACTTCAATTTCAACTTCAATTTCAACTTCAATTTCAACTTCAATTTCAACTTCAATTTCAATGTCAATTTCAACTTCAATTTCAACTTCAATTTTAACTTCAATTTCAACTTCAATTTCAACTTCAATTTTAACTTCAATTTCAACTTCAATTTTAACTTGAATTTCAATTTCAATTTCAACTTCAATTTAAACTTCAACTTCAATTTCAAACTTAACTTCAACTTCAACTTAACTTCAATTAAACTTCAACTTCAGTTTTAATTTCAATTTCAACTTCAATTTCAACTTCAATTTTAACTTCAATTTCAACTTCAATTTCAACTTCAATTTTAACTTCAATTTCAACTTCAATTTCAACTTCAATTTCAACTTCAATTTCAACTTCGATTTCAACTTCAATTTCAACTTCAATTTCAACTTCAATTTCAACTTCAATTTCAACTTCATTTTTAACTTCAATTTCAACTTCAATTTCAACTTCAATTTCAACTTCAATTTCAACTTCAATTTCAACTTCAATTTTAACTTCAATTTCAACTTCAATTTCAACTTCAATTTCAACTTCAATTTCAACTTCAATTTCAACTTCAATTTCAACTTCAATTTCAACTTCAATTTCAACTTCAATTTCAACTTCAATTTCAACTTCAATTTCAACTTCAATTTCAACTTCAATTTCAACTTCAATTTCAACTTCAATTTCAACTTCAATTTCAACTTCAATTTCAACTTCAATTTCAACTTCAATTTCAACTTCAATTTCAACTTCAATTTCAACTTCAATTTCAACTTCAATTTCAACTTCAATTTCAACTTCAATTTCAACTTCAATTTCAACTTCAATTTAAACTTCAACTTCAATTTCAAACTTAACTTCAACTTCAACTTAACTTCAATTAAACTTCAACTTCAGTTTTAATTTCAATTTCAACTTCAATTTTAACTTCAATTTAAACTTCAATTTCAACTTCAATTTCAACTTCATTTTTAACTTCAATTTCAACTTCAATTTCAACTTCAATTTCAACTTCAATTTCAACTTCAATTTTAACTTCAATTTCAACTTCAATTTCAACTTCAATTTCAACTTCAATTTCAACTTCAATTTCAACTTCAATTTCAACATCATTTTCAACTTCAATTTCAACTTCAATTTCAACTTCAATTTCAACTTCAATTTCAACTTCAATTTCAACTTCAATTTCAACTTCAAATTCAACTTCAATTTTAACTTCAATTTCAACTTCAATTTCAACTTCAATTTCAACTTCATTTTTAATTTCAATTTCAACTTCAATTTCAACTTCAATTTCAACTTCAATTTCAACTTCAATTTCAACTTCAATTTTAACTTCAATTTCAACTTCAATTTCCACTTCAATTTCAACTTCAATTTCAACTTCAATTTCAACTTCAATTTCAACTTCAATTTCAACTTCAATTTCAACTTCAATTTTAACTTCAAATTCAACTTAAACTTCAATTTCAAACTTAACTTCAACTTCAACTTAACTTCAACTTAACTTCAACTTAACTTCAACTTAACTTCAACTTTAACTTCAACTTAACTTCAACTTTAACTTCAACTTCATGTTCAAGTTCAACTTCAATTTCAACTTCAATTTCAACTTCAATTTCAACTTCAATTTTAACTTCAATTTTAACTTCAATTTCAACTTCAATTTCAACTTCAATTTCAACTTCAATTTCAACTTCAATTTCAACTTCAATTTCAACTTCAATTTCAACTTCAATTTCAACTTCAATTTCAACTTCAATTGCAACTTCAATTTTAACTTCAATTTCAACTTCAATTTTAACTTCAAATTCAACTTCAATTTTAACTTCAAATTCAACTTAAACTTCAATTTCAAACTTATCTTCAACTTCAACTTAATTTCAACTTCAACTTCAACTTGACTTTCAAGTTCAACTTCAAATTCATCTTCAACTTAACTTCAACTTCAACTTCAACTTCACTTTCAAGTTCAATTTCAAATTCAACTTCAAATTCAACTTCAATTTTAACTTCAATTTCATCTTCAATTTCAACTTCACTTTCAACTTCAACTTCAATTTCAATTTCAATTTCAACTTCAGTTTCAACTTCAATTTCAACTTCAATTTCAACTTCAATTTCAACTTCGATTTCAACTTCAATTTCAACTTCAATTTCAACTTCAATTTCAACTTCAATTTCAACTTCAATTTCAACTTCAATTTCAACTTCAATTTCAATGTCAATTTCAACTTCAATTTCAACTTCAATTTTAACTTCAATTTCAACTTCAATTTCAACTTCAATTTTAACTTCAATTTCAACTTCAATTTTAACTTGAATTTCAATTTCAATTTCAACTTCAATTTAAACTTCAACTTCAATTTCAAACTTAACTTCAACTTCAACTTAACTTCAATTAAACTTCAACTTCAGTTTTAATTTCAATTTCAACTTCAATTTCAACTTCAATTTTAACTTCAATTTCAACTTCAATTTCAACTTCAATTTTAACTTCAATTTCAACTTCAATTTCAACTTCAATTTCAACTTCAATTTCAACTTCGATTTCAACTTCAATTTCAACTTCAATTTCAACTTCAATTTCAACTTCATTTTTAACTTCAATTTCAACTTCAATTTCAACTTCAATTTCAACTTCAATTTCAACTTCAATTTCAACTTCAATTTTAACTTCAATTTCAACTTCAATTTCAACTTCAATTTCAACTTCAATTTCAACTTCAATTTCAACTTCAATTTCAACTTCAATTTCAACTTCAATTTCAACTTCAATTTCAACTTCAATTTCAACTTCAATTTCAACTTCAATTTCAACTTCAATTTCAACTTCAATTTCAACTTCAATTTCAACTTCAATTTCAACTTCAATTTTAACTTCAAATTCAACTTCAATTTCAACTTCAAATTCAACTTAAACTTCAATTTCAAACTTAACTTCAACTTCAACTTAACTTCAACTTAACTTCAACTTAACTTCAACTTTAACTTCAACTTAACTTCAACTTTAACTTCAACTTCATGTTCAAGTTCAACTTCAATTTCAACTTCAATTTCAACTTCAATTTCAACTTCAATTTTAACTTCAATTTTAACTTCAATTTCAACTTCAATTTCAACTTCAATTTCAACTTCAATTTCAACTTCAATTTCAACTTCAATTTCAACTTCAATTTCAACTTCAATTTCAACTTCAATTTCAACTTCAATTGCAACTTCAATTTTAACTTCAATTTCAACTTCAATTTTAACTTCAAATTCAACTTCAATTTTAACTTCAAATTCAACTTAAACTTCAATTTCAAACTTATCTTCAACTTCAACTTAATTTCAACTTCAACTTCAACTTGACTTTCAAGTTCAACTTCAAATTCATCTTCAACTTAACTTCAACTTCAACTTCAACTTCACTTTCAAGTTCAATTTCAAATTCAACTTCAAATTCAACTTCAATTTTAACTTCAATTTCATCTTCAATTTCAACTTCACTTTCAACTTCAACTTCAATTTCAATTTCAATTTCAACTTCAGTTTCAACTTCAATTTCAACTTCAATTTCAACTTCAATTTCAACTTCGATTTCAACTTCAATTTCAACTTCAATTTCAACTTCAATTTCAACTTCAATTTCAACTTCAATTTCAACTTCAATTTCAACTTCAATTTCAATGTCAATTTCAACTTCAATTTCAACTTCAATTTTAACTTCAATTTCAACTTCAATTTCAACTTCAATTTTAACTTCAATTTCAACTTCAATTTTAACTTGAATTTCAATTTCAATTTCAACTTCAATTTAAACTTCAACTTCAATTTCAAACTTAACTTCAACTTCAACTTAACTTCAATTAAACTTCAACTTCAGTTTTAATTTCAATTTCAACTTCAATTTCAACTTCAATTTTAACTTCAATTTCAACTTCAATTTCAACTTCAATTTTAACTTCAATTTCAACTTCAATTTCAACTTCAATTTCAACTTCAATTTCAACTTCAATTTCAACTTCGATTTCAACTTCAATTTCAACTTCAATTTCAACTTCAATTTCAACTTCAATTTCAACTTCATTTTTAACTTCAATTTCAACTTCAATTTCAACTTCAATTTCAACTTCAATTTCAACTTCAATTTCAACTTCAATTTTAACTTCAATTTCAACTTCAATTTCAACTTCAATTTCAACTTCAATTTCAACTTCAATTTCAACTTCAATTTCAACTTCAATTTCAACTTCAATTTCAACTTCAATTTCAACTTCAATTTCAACTTCAATTTCAACTTCAATTTCAACTTCAATTTCAACTTCAATTTCAACTTCAATTTCAACTTCAATTTCAACTTCAATTTCAACTTCAATTTCAACTTCAATTTCAACTTCAATTTCAACTTCAATTTCAACTTCAATTTCAACTTCAATTTCAACTTCAATTTCAACTTCAATTTCAACTTCAATTTCAACTTCAATTTCAACTTCAACTTCAATTTCAAACTTAACTTCAACTTCAACTTAACTTCAATTAAACTTCAACTTCAGTTTTAATTTCAATTTCAACTTCAATTTTAACTTCAATTTAAACTTCAATTTCAACTTCAATTTCAACTTCATTTTTAACTTCAATTTCAACTTCAATTTCAACTTCAATTTCAACTTCAATTTCAACTTCAATTTTAACTTCAATTTCAACTTCAATTTCAACTTCAATTTCAACTTCAATTTCAACTTCAATTTCAACTTCAATTTCAACATCATTTTCAACTTCAATTTCAACTTCAATTTCAACTTCAATTTCAACTTCAATTTCAACTTCAATTTCAACTTCAATTTCAACTTCAAATTCAACTTCAATTTTAACTTCAATTTCAACTTCAATTTCAACTTCAATTTCAACTTCATTTTTAATTTCAATTTCAACTTCAATTTCAACTTCAATTTCAACTTCAATTTCAACTTCAATTTCAACTTCAATTTTAACTTCAATTTCAACTTCAATTTCCACTTCAATTTCAACTTCAATTTCAACTTCAATTTCAACTTCAATTTCAACTTCAATTTCAACTTCAATTTCAACTTCAATTTTAACTTCAATTTCAACTTCAATTTCAACTTCAATTTCAACTTCAATTTCAACTTCAATTTCAACTTCAATTTCAACTTCAATTTTAACTTCAAATTCAACTTAAACTTCAATTTCAAACTTAACTTCAACTTCAACTTAACTTCAATTAAACTTCAACTTCAGTTTTAATTTCAATTTCAACTTCAATTTTAACTTCAATTTCAACTTCAATTTCAACTTCAATTTCAACTTCAATTTCAACTTCAATTTCAACTTCAATTTTAACTTCAATTTCAACTTCAATTTTAACTTGAATTTCAATTTCAATTTCAACTTCAATTTA
Source organism: Brachycybe producta (assembly GCA_036925085.1). Lineage (NCBI taxonomy): Eukaryota > Metazoa > Arthropoda > Diplopoda > Playtdesmida > Andrognathidae > Brachycybe > Brachycybe producta. The sequence goes on along the minus strand of JAUPFP010000146.1, from coordinate 132,108 downwards.
AACTTCAACTTCAATTTCAAACTTAACTTCAACTTCAACTTAACTTCAATTAAACTTCAACTTCAGTTTTAATTTCAATTTCAACTTCAATTTCAACTTCAATTTTAACTTCAATTTCAACTTCAATTTCAACTTCAATTTTAACTTCAATTTCAACTTCAATTTCAACTTCAATTTCAACTTCAATTTCAACTTCGATTTCAACTTCAATTTCAACTTCAATTTCAACTTCAATTTCAACTTCATTTTTAACTTCAATTTCAACTTCAATTTCAACTTCAATTTCAACTTCAATTTTAACTTCAATTTCAACTTCAATTTCAACTTCAATTTCAACTTCAATTTCAACTTCAATTTCAACTTCAATTTCAACTTCAATTTCAACTTCAATTTCAACTTCAATTTCAACTTCAATTTCAACTTCAATTTCAACTTCAATTTCAACTTCAATTTCAACTTCAATTTCAACTTCAATTTCAACTTCAATTTCAACTTCAATTTCAACTTCAATTTCAACTTCAATTTCAACTTCAATTTCAACTTCAATTTCAACTTCAATTTCAACTTCAATTTAAACTTCAACTTCAATTTCAAACTTAACTTCAACTTCAACTTAACTTCAATTAAACTTCAACTTCAGTTTTAATTTCAATTTCAACTTCAATTTTAACTTCAATTTCAACTTCAATTTCAACTTCATTTTTAACTTCAATTTCAACTTCAATTTCAACTTCAATTTCAACTTCAATTTCAACTTCAATTTCAACTTCAATTTCAACTTCAATTTCAACTTCAATTTCAACATCATTTTCAACTTCAATTTCAACTTCAATTTCAACTTCAATTTCAACTTCAATTTCAACTTCAATTTCAACTTCAATTTCAACTTCAAATTCAACTTCAATTTTAACTTCAATTTCAACTTCAATTTCAACTTCATTTTTAATTTCAATTTCAACTTCAATTTCAACTTCAATTTCAACTTCAATTTCAACTTCAATTTTAACTTCAATTTCAACTTCAATTTCCACTTCAATTTCAACTTCAATTTCAACTTCAATTTCAACTTCAATTTCAACTTCAATTTCAACTTCAATTTCAACTTCAATTTTAACTTCAATTTCAACTTCAATTTCAACTTCAATTTCAACTTCAATTTCAACTTCAATTTCAACTTCAATTTCAACTTCAATTTTAACTTCAAATTCAACTTAAACTTCAATTTCAAACTTAACTTCAACTTCAACTTAACTTCAATTAAACTTCAACTTCAGTTTTAATTTCAATTTCAACTTCAATTTTAACTTCAATTTCAACTTCAATTTCAACTTCAATTTCAACTTCAATTTCAACTTCAATTTCAACTTCAATTTTAACTTCAATTTCAACTTCAATTTTAACTTGAATTTCAATTTCAATTTCAACTTCAATTTAAACTTCAACTTCAATTTCAAACTTAACTTCAACTTCAACTTAACTTCAATTAAACTTCAACTTCAGTTTTAATTTCAATTTCAACTTCAATTTCAACTTCAATTTCAACTTCAATTTTAACTTCAATTTCAACTTCAATTTCAACTTCAATTTCAACTTCAATTTCAACTTCAATTTCAACTTCAATTTCAACTTCAATTTCAACTTCAATTTCAACTTCAATTTCAACTTCAATTTCAACTTCAATTTTAACTTCAAATTCAACTTAAACTTCAATTTCAAACTTAACTTCAACTTCAACTTAACTTCAACTTCAACTTCAACTTCACTTTCAAGTTCAAGTTCAAATTCATTTTTAACTTCAAATTCAACTTCAATTTCAACTTCAATTTCAACTTCAATTTCTACTTCAATTTTAACTTCAATTTCAACTTCAATTTCAACTTCAATTTCAACTTCAATTTCAACTTCAATTTCAACTTCAATTTCAACTTCAATTTCAACTTCAATTTCAACTTCAATTTCAACTTCAATTTCAACTTCAATTTCAACTTCATTTTTAATTTCAATTTCAACTTCAATTTCAACTTCAATTTCAACTTCAATTTCAACTTCAATTTTAACTTCAATTTCAACTTCAATTTCAACTTCAATTTCAACTTCAATTTCAACTTCAATTTCAACTTCAATTTCAACTTCAATTTCAACTTCAATTTCAACTTCAATTTCAACTTCAATTTCAACTTCAATTTCAACTTCAATTTCAACTTCAATTTTAACTTCAAATTCAACTTAAACTTCAATTTCAAACTTAACTTCAACTTCAACTTAACTTCAACTTAACTACAACTTTAACTTCAACTTCATGTTCAAGTTCAACTTCAAATTCATCTTCAACTTAACTTTCAAGTTCAAGTTCAAATTCATTTTTAACTTCAATTTCAACTTCAATTTCAACTTCAATTTCAACTTCAATTTCAACTTCAATTTCAACTTCAATTTCAACTTCAATTTCAACTTCAATTTCAACTTCAATTTTAACTTCAAATTCAACTTAAACTTCAATTTCAAACTTAACTTCAACTTCAACTTAACTTCAACTTCAACTTCAACTTCACTTTCAAGTTCAAGTTCAAATTCATTTTTAACTTCAATTTCAACTTCAATTTCAACTTCAATTTCAACTTCAATTTCTACTTCAATTTTAACTTCAATTTCAACTTCAATTTCAACTTCAATTTCAACTTCAATTTCAACTTCAATTTCAACTTCAATTTCAACTTCAATTTCAACTTCAATTTCAACTTCAATTTCAACTTCAATTTCAACTTCAATTTCAACTTCAATTTCAACTTCAATTTCAACTTCAATTTCAACTTCAATTTCAACTTCAATTTCAACTTCAATTTCAACTTCAATTTCAACTTCAATTTCAACTTCAATTTCAACTTCAATTTAAACTTCAACTTCAATTTCAAACTTAACTTCAACTTCAACTTAACTTCAATTAAACTTCAACTTCAGTTTTAATTTCAATTTCAACTTCAATTTTAACTTCAATTTAAACTTCAATTTCAACTTCAATTTCAACTTCAATTTCAACTTCATTTTTAACTTCAATTTCAACTTCAATTTCAACTTCAATTTCAACTTCAATTTCAACTTCAATTTTAACTTCAATTTCAACTTCAATTTCAACTTCAATTTCAACTTCAATTTCAACTTCAATTTCAACTTCAATTTCAACATCATTTTCAACTTCAATTTCAACTTCAATTTCAACTTCAATTTCAACTTCAATTTCAACTTCAATTTCAACTTCAAATTCAACTTCAATTTTAACTTCAATTTCAACTTCAATTTCAACTTCATTTTTAATTTCAATTTCAACTTCAATTTCAACTTCAATTTCAACTTCAATTTCAACTTCAATTTTAACTTCAATTTCAACTTCAATTTCCACTTCAATTTCAACTTCAATTTCAACTTCAATTTCAACTTCAATTTCAACTTCAATTTCAACTTCAATTTTAACTTCAATTTCAACTTCAATTTCAACTTCAATTTCAACTTCAATTTTAACTTCAAATTCAACTTAAAACTTCAATTTCAAACTTAACTTCAACTTCAACTTAACTTCAATTAAACTTCAACTTCAGTTTTAATTTCAATTTCAACTTCAATTTTAACTTCAATTTCAACTTCAATTTCAACTTCAATTTCAACTTCAATTTCAACTTCAATTTCAACTTCAATTTTAACTTCAATTTCAACTTCAATTTTAACTTGAATTTCAATTTCAATTGTCAACTTCAATTTAAACTTCAACTTCAATTTCAAACTTAACTTCAACATCAACTTAACTTCAATTAAACTTCAACTTCAGTTTTAATTTCAATTTCAACTTCAATTTTAACTTCAATTTCAACTTCAATTTCAACTTCAATTTCAACTTCATTTTTAACTTCAATTTCAACTTCAATTTCAACTTCAATTTCAACTTCAATTTCAACTTCAATTTTAACTTCAATTTCAACTTCAATTTCAACTTCAATTTCAACTTCAATTTCAACTTCAATTTCAACTTCAATTTCAAATTCAATTTCAACTTCAATTTCAACTTCAATTTCAACTTCAATTTCAACTTCAATTTCAACTTCAATTTCAACTTCAATTTCAACTTCAATTTCAACTTCAATTTCAACTTCAATTTCAACTTCAATTTCAACTTCAATTTCAACTTCAATTTCAACTTCAATTTTAACTTCAAATTCAACTTAAACTTCAATTTCAAACTTAACTTCAACTTCAACTTAACTTCAATTAAACTTCAACTTCAGTTTTAATTTCAATTTCAACTTCAATTTTAACTTCAATTTCAACTTCAATTTCAACTTCAATTTCAACTTCAATTTCAACTTCAATTTCAACTTCAATTTTAACTTCAATTTCAACTTCAATTTTAACTTGAATTTCAATTTCAATTTCAACTTCAATTTAAACTTCAACTTCAATTTCAAACTTAACTTCAACTTCAACTTAACTTCAATTAAACTTCAACTTCAGTTTTAATTTCAATTTCAACTTCAATTTCAACTTCAATTTCAACTTCAATTTCAACTTCAATTTCAACTTCAATTTCAACTTCAATTTCAACTTCAATTTCAACTTCAATTTCAACTTCAATTTCAACTTCAATTTCAACTTCAATTTCAACTTCAATTTCAACTTCAATTTCAACTTCAATTTCAACTTCAATTTCAACTTCAATTTCAACTTCAATTTCAACTTCAATTTCAACTTCAATTTCAACTTCAATTTCAACTTCAATTTCAACTTCAATTTCAACTTCAATTTTAATTTCAAATTCAACTTAAACTTCAACTTAAACTTCAATTTCAAACTTAACTTCAACTTCAACTTAACTTCAACTTCAACTTAACTTCAACTTTAACTTCAACTTTAACTTCAACTTCACTTTCAAGTTCAACTTCAAATTCATCTTCAACTTAACTTCAACTCCAACTTCACTTTCAAGTTCAACTTCAAATTCATCTTCAACTTTAACTTCAATTAAACTTAAACTTCAATTTTAACTTCAATTTCAACTTCAATTTCAACTTCAATTTCAACTTCAAGTTCAATTTCAATTTCAATTTCAACTTTCAATTTCAACTTCAATTTCAACTTCAATTTCAACTTCAATTTCAACTTCAATTTCAACTTCAATTTTAACTTCAATTTCAACTTCAATTTCAAATTCAACTTCAACTTCAACTTCAAATTCAACTTCAATTTTAACTTCAATTTCAACTTCAATTTCAACTTCAATTTTAACTTCAATTTCAACTTCAATTTCAACTTCAATTTCAACTTCAATTTCAACTCCGATTTCAACTTCAATTTCAACTTCAATTTCAACTTCAATTTCAACTTCAATTTCAACTTCAATTTCAATTTTAATTTTAACTTGAATTTCAACTTCAATTTCAACTTCAATTACAACTTCAACTTCAATATTCAAACTTAACTTGAACTTCAAATTAAATTCAACTTCAACTTCAACTTCACTTTCAAGTTCAACTTCAAATTCAACATCAACTTCAACTTCAAATTCAACTTCAATTTCAATTTCAATTTCAACTTCAATTTCAACTTCAATTTCAACTTCAATTTCGACTTCAATTTCAACTTCAATTTCAACTTCAAGTTCAATTTCAATTTCAATTTCAACTTTCAATTTCAACTTCAATTTCAACTTCAATTTCAACTTCAATTTCAACTTCAATTTCAACTTCAATTTCAACTTCAATTTTAACTTCAACTTCAAATTCAACTTCAATTTTAACTTCAATTTCAACTTCAATTTCAACTTCAATTTCAACTTCAATTTCAACTTCAATTTCAACTTCAATTTCAACTTCAATTTCAACTTCAATTTCAACTTCAATTTCAACTTCAATTTCAACTTCAATTTCAACTTCAATTTCAACTTCAATTTCAACTTCAATTTCAACTTCAATTTCAACTTCAATTTCAACTTCAATTTCAACTTCAAGTTCAATTTCAATTTCAATTTCAACTTTCAATTTCAACTTCAATTTCAACTTCAATTTCAACTTCAATTTCAACTTCAATTTCAACTTCAATTTTAACTTCAATTTCAACTTCAATTTCAAATTCAACTTCAACTTCAACTTCAAATTCAACTTCAATTTTAACTTCAATTTCAACTTCAATTTCAACTTCAATTTCAACTTCAATTTTAACTTCAATTTCAACTTCAATTTCAACTTCAATTTCAACTTCAATTTCAACTTCAATTTCAACTCCAATTTCAACTTCAATTTCAACTTCAATTTCAACTTCAATTTCAACTTCAATTTCAACTTCAATTTCAATTTTAATTTTAACTTGAATTTCAACTTCAATTTCAACTTCAATTACAACTTCAACTTCAATATTCAAACTTAACTTGAACTTCAAATTAAATTCAACTTCAACTTCAACTTCACTTTCAAGTTCAACTTCAAATTCAACTTCAACTTCAACTTCAAATTCAACTTCAATTTCAATTTCAATTTCAACTTCAATTTCAACTTCAATTTCAACTTCAATTTCAACTTCAATTTCGACTTCAATTTCAACTTCAATTTCAACTTCAAGTTCAATTTCAATTTCAATTTCAACTTTCAATTTCAACTTCAATTTCAACTTCAATTTCAACTTCAATTTCAACTTCAATTTCAACTTCAATTTTAACTTCAATTTCAACTTCAATTTCAAATACAACTTCAACTTCAACTTCAAATTCAACTTCAATTTTAACTTCAATTTCAACTTCAATTTCAACTTCAATTTCAACTTCAATTTCAACTTCAATTCCAACTTCAATTTCAACTTCAGTTTCAACTTCAATTTCAACTTCAATTTCAACTTCAATTTCAACTTCAATTTCAACTTCAATTTCAACTTCAATTTTAACTTCAATTCCAACTTCAATTTCAACTTCAATTTCAACTTCAATTTCAACTTCAATTTCAACTTCAATTTCAACTTCAATTTCAACTTCAATTTCAACTTCAATTTCAACTTCAATTTCAACTTCAATTTCAACTTCAATTCCAACTTCAATTTTAACTTCAATTTCAACTTCAATTTCAACTTTAATTTCAACTTCAACTTCAACTTAACTTCAATTAAACTTAAACTTCAGTTTTAACTTCAATTTCAACTTTAATTTCAACTTCAATATTAACTTCAATTTTAACTTCAATTTCAACTTCAATTTCAACTTCAATTTCAACTTCATTTTTAACTTCAATTTCAACTTCAATTTCAACTTCAATTTCAACTTCAATTTCAACTTCAATTTTAACTTCAATTTCAACTTCAATTTCAACTTCAATTTTAACTTCAAATTCAACTTAAACTTCAATTTCAAACTTAACTTCAACTTCAACTTAACTTCAACTTAACTTCAACTTTAACTTCAACTTCATGTTCAAGTTCAACTTCAATTTCAACTTCAATTTCAACTTCAATTTCAACTTCAATTTCAACTTCAATTTCAACTTCAATTTCAACTTCAATTTCAATTTCAATTTCAACTTCAATTTCAACTTCAATTTCAACTTCAATTTCAACTTCAATTTCAACTTAAATTTCAACTTCAATTTCAACTTCAATTTCAACTTCAATTTCAACTTCAATTTCAACTTCAATTTCAACTTCAATTTCAACTTCAATTTCAACTTCAATTTCAACTTCAATTTCAACTTCAATTTTAACTTCAAATTCAACTTAAACTTCAATTTCAAACTTAACTTCAACTTCAACTTAACTTCAACTTAACTTCAACTTAACTTCAACTTTAACTTCAACTTAACTTCAACTTTAACTTCAACTTCATGTTCAAGTTCAACTTCAATTTCAACTTCAATTTCAACTTCAATTTCAACTTCAATTTTAACTTCAATTTTAACTTCAATTTCAACTTCAATTTCAACTTCAATTTCAACTTCAATTTCAACTTCAATTTCAACTTCAATTTCAACTTCAATTTCAACTTCAATTTCAACTTCAATTTCAACTTCAATTTCAACTTCAATTTCAACTTCAATTTCAACTTCAATTTCAAGTTCAACTTCAAATTCAATTTCAACTTTAATTTCAACTTCAATTTCAACTTCAATTTCAACTTCAATTTCAACTTCAATTTCAACTTCAATTTCAACTTCAATTTCAACTTCAATTTCAACTTCAATTTCAACTTCAATTTTAACTTCAAATTTAACTTAAACTTCAATTTCAAACTTAACTTCAACTTCAACTTAACTTCAACTTAACTTCAACTTTAACTTCAACTTCATGTTCAAGTTCAACTTCAACTTAACTTCAACTTTAACTTTAACTTCATGTTCAAGTTCAACTTCAATTTCAACTTCAATTTCAACTTCAATTTTAACTTCAATTTTAACTTCAATTTAAACTTCAATTTCAACTTCAATTTCAACTTCAATTTCAACTTCAATTTCAACTTCAATTTCAACTTCAATTTCAACTTCAATTTCAACTTCAATTTCAACTTCAATTTCAACTTCAATTTCAACTTCAATTTTAATTTCAAATTCAACTTAAACTTCAATTTCAAACTTAACTTCAACTTCAACTTAACTTCAACTTTAACTTCAACTTTAACTTCAACTTCACTTTCAAGTTCAACTTCAAATTCATCTTCAACTTAACTTCAACTTCAACTTCAACTTCACTTTTAAGTTCAACTTCAAATTCATCTTCAACTTTAACTTCAATTAAACTTAAACTTCAATTTTAACTTCAATTTCAACTTCAATTTCAACTTCAATTTCAACTTCAATTTTAATTTCAAATTCAACTTAAACTTCAATTTCAAACTTAACTTCAACTTCAACTTAACTTCAACTTTAACTTCAACTTTAACTTCAACTTCACTTTCAAGTTCAACTTCAAATTCAACTTCAACTTAACTTCAACTTTAACTTCAACTTTAACTTCAACTTTAACTTCAACTTTAACTTCAACTTCACTTTCAAGTTCAACTTCAAATTCATCTTCAACTTAACTTCAACTTTAACTTCAACTTCATGTTCAAGTTCAACTTCAATTTCAACTTCAATTTCAACTTCAATTTCAACTTCAATTTTAATTTCAAATTCAACTTAAACTTCAATTTCAAACTTAACTTCAACTTCAACTTAACTTCAACTTTAACTTCAACTTTAACTTCAACTTCATGTTCAAGTTCAACTTCAATTTCAACTTCAATTTCAACTTCAATTTCAACTTCAATTTCAACTTCAATTTCAACTTCAATTTCAACTTCAATTTCAATTTCAATTTCAACTTCAATTTCAACTTCAATTTCAACTTCAATTTCAACTTCAATTTCAACTTCAATTTCAACTTCAATTTCAACTTCAATTTCAACTTCAATTTCAACTTCAATTTCAACTTCAATTTCAACTTCAATTTCAACTTCAATTTCAACTTCAATTTCAACTTCAATTTTAACTTCAAATTCAACTTAAACTTCAATTTCAAACTTAACTTCAACTTCAACTTAACTTCAACTTAACTTCAACTTAACTTCAACTTTAACTTCAACTTAACTTCAACTTTAACTTCAACTTCATGTTCAAGTTCAACTTCAATTTCAACTTCAATTTCAACTTCAATTTCAACTTCAATTTTAACTTCAATTTTAACTTCAATTTCAACTTCAATTTCAACTTCAATTTCAACTTCAATTTCAACTTCAATTTCAACTTCAATTTCAACTTCAATTTCAACTTCAATTTCAACTTCAATTTCAACTTCAATTGCAACTTCAATTTTAACTTCAATTTCAACTTCAATTTTAACTTCAAATTCAACTTCAATTTTAACTTCAAATTCAACTTAAACTTCAATTTCAAACTTATCTTCAACTTCAACTTAATTTCAACTTCAACTTCAACTTGACTTTCAAGTTCAACTTCAAATTCATCTTCAACTTAACTTCAACTTCAACTTCAACTTCACTTTCAAGTTCAATTTCAAATTCAACTTCAAATTCAACTTCAATTTTAACTTCAATTTCATCTTCAATTTCAACTTCACTTTCAACTTCAACTTCAATTTCAATTTCAATTTCAACTTCAGTTTCAACTTCAATTTCAACTTCAATTTCAACTTCAATTTCAACTTCGATTTCAACTTCAATTTCAACTTCAATTTCAACTTCAATTTCAACTTCAATTTCAACTTCAATTTCAACTTCAATTTCAACTTCAATTTCAATGTCAATTTCAACTTCAATTTCAACTTCAATTTTAACTTCAATTTCAACTTCAATTTCAACTTCAATTTTAACTTCAATTTCAACTTCAATTTTAACTTGAATTTCAATTTCAATTTCAACTTCAATTTAAACTTCAACTTCAATTTCAAACTTAACTTCAACTTCAACTTAACTTCAATTAAACTTCAACTTCAGTTTTAATTTCAATTTCAACTTCAATTTCAACTTCAATTTTAACTTCAATTTCAACTTCAATTTCAACTTCAATTTTAACTTCAATTTCAACTTCAATTTCAACTTCAATTTCAACTTCAATTTCAACTTCGATTTCAACTTCAATTTCAACTTCAATTTCAACTTCAATTTCAACTTCATTTTTAACTTCAATTTCAACTTCAATTTCAACTTCAATTTCAACTTCAATTTCAACTTCAATTTCAACTTCAATTTTAACTTCAATTTCAACTTCAATTTCAACTTCAATTTCAACTTCAATTTCAACTTCAATTTCAACTTCAATTTCAACTTCAATTTCAACTTCAATTTCAACTTCAATTTCAACTTCAATTTCAACTTCAATTTCAACTTCAATTTCAACTTCAATTTTAACTTCAAATTCAACTTCAATTTCAACTTCAAATTCAACTTAAACTTCAATTTCAAACTTAACTTCAACTTCAACTTAACTTCAACTTAACTTCAACTTTAACTTCAACTTTAACTTCAAACTTAACTTCAACTTTAACTTCAACTTCATGTTCAAGTTCAACTTCAATTTCAACTTCAATTTCAACTTCAATTTCAACTTCAATTTTAACTTCAATTTTAACTTCAATTTCAACTTCAATTTCAACTTCAATTTCAACTTCAATTTCAACTTCAATTTCAACTTCAATTTCAACTTAATTTCAATTTCAACTTCAATTTTAACTTCAATTTAAACTTCAATTTCAACTTCAATTTCAACTTCATTTTTAACTTCAATTTCAACTTCAATTTCAACTTCAATTTCAACTTCAATTTCAACTTCAATTTTAACTTCAATTTCAACTTCAATTTCAACTTCAATTTCAACTTCAATTTCAACTTCAATTTCAACTTCAATTTCAACATCATTTTCAACTTCAATTTCAACTTCAATTTCAACTTCAATTTCAACTTCAATTTCAACTTCAATTTCAACTTCAATTTCAACTTCAAATTCAACTTCAATTTTAACTTCAATTTCAACTTCAATTTCAACTTCAATTTCAACTTCATTTTTAATTTCAATTTCAACTTCAATTTCAACTTCAATTTCAACTTCAATTTCAACTTCAATTTCAACTTCAATTTTAACTTCAATTTCAACTTCAATTTCCACTTCAATTTCAACTTCAATTTCAACTTCAATTTCAACTTCAATTTCAACTTCAATTTCAACTTCAATTTCAACTTCAATTTTAACTTCAATTTCAACTTCAATTTCAACTTCAATTTCAACTTCAATTTCAACTTCAATTTCAACTTCAATTTTAACTTCAAATTCAACTTAAACTTCAATTTCAAACTTAACTTCAACTTCAACTTAACTTCAATTAAACTTCAACTTCAGTTTTAATTTCAATTTCAACTTCAATTTTAACTTCAATTTCAACTTCAATTTCAACTTCAATTTCAACTTCAATTTCAACTTCAATTTCAACTTCAATTTTAACTTCAATTTCAACTTCAATTTTAACTTGAATTTCAATTTCAATTTCAACTTCAATTTAAACTTCAACTTCAATTTCAAACTTAACTTCAACTTCAACTTAACTTCAATTAAACTTCAACTTCAGTTTTAATTTCAATTTCAACTTCAATTTCAACTTCAATTTTAACTTCAATTTCAACTTCAATTTCAACTTCAATTTTAACTTCAATTTCAACTTCAATTTCAACTTCAATTTCAACTTCAATTTCAACTTCGATTTCAACTTCAATTTCAACTTCAATTTCAACTTCAATTTCAACTTCATTTTTAACTTCAATTTCAACTTCAATTTCAACTTCAATTTCAACTTCAATTTTAACTTCAATTTCAACTTCAATTTCAACTTCAATTTCAACTTCAATTTCAACTTCAATTTCAACTTCAATTTCAACTTCAATTTCAACTTCAATTTCAACTTCAATTTCAACTTCAATTTCAACTTCAATTTCAACTTCAATTTCAACTTCAATTTCAACTTCAATTTCAACTTCAATTTCAACTTCAATTTCAACTTCAATTTCAACTTCAATTTCAACTTCAATTTCAACTTCAATTTCAACTTCAATTTCAACTTCAATTTCAACTTCAATTTCAACTTCAATTTCAACTTCAATTTCAACTTCAATTTAAACTTCAACTTCAATTTCAAACTTAACTTCAACTTCAACTTAACTTCAATTAAACTTCAACTTCAGTTTTAATTTCAATTTCAACTTCAATTTTAACTTCAATTTCAACTTCAATTTCAACTTCATTTTTAACTTCAATTTCAACTTCAATTTCAACTTCAATTTCAACTTCAATTTCAACTTCAATTTTAACTTCAATTTCAACTTCAATTTCAACTTCAATTTCAACTTCAATTTCAACTTCAATTTCAACTTCAATTTCAACATCATTTTCAACTTCAATTTCAACTTCAATTTCAACTTCAATTTCAACTTCAATTTCAACTTCAATTTCAACTTCAATTTCAACTTCAAATTCAACTTCAATTTTAACTTCAATTTCAACTTCAATTTCAACTTCATTTTTAATTTCAATTTCAACTTCAATTTCAACTTCAATTTCAACTTCAATTTCAACTTCAATTTTAACTTCAATTTCAACTTCAATTTCCACTTCAATTTCAACTTCAATTTCAACTTCAATTTCAACTTCAATTTCAACTTCAATTTCAACTTCAATTTCAACTTCAATTTTAACTTCAATTTCAACTTCAATTTCAACTTCAATTTCAACTTCAATTTCAACTTCAATTTCAACTTCAATTTCAACTTCAATTTTAACTTCAAATTCAACTTAAACTTCAATTTCAAACTTAACTTCAACTTCAACTTAACTTCAATTAAACTTCAACTTCAGTTTTAATTTCAATTTCAACTTCAATTTTAACTTCAATTTCAACTTCAATTTCAACTTCAATTTCAACTTCAATTTCAACTTCAATTTCAACTTCAATTTTAACTTCAATTTCAACTTCAATTTTAACTTGAATTTCAATTTCAATTTCAACTTCAATTTAAACTTCAACTTCAATTTCAAACTTAACTTCAACTTCAACTTAACTTCAATTAAACTTCAACTTCAGTTTTAATTTCAATTTCAACTTCAATTTCAACTTCAATTTCAACTTCAATTTTAACTTCAATTTCAACTTCAATTTCAACTTCAATTTCAACTTCAATTTCAACTTCAATTTCAACTTCAATTTCAACTTCAATTTCAACTTCAATTTCAACTTCAATTTCAACTTCAATTTCAACTTCAATTTCAACTTCAATTTCAACTTCAATTTCAACTTCAATTTCAACTTCAATTTCAACTTCAATTTCAACTTCAATTTCAACTTCAATTTCAACTTCAATTTCAACTTCAATTTCAACTTCAATTTCAACTTCAATTTCAACTTCAATTTCAACTTCAATTTTAACTTCAAATTCAACTTAAACTTCAATTTCAAACTTAACTTCAACTTCAACTTAACTTCAACTTCAACTTCAACTTCACTTTCAAGTTCAAGTTCAAATTCATTTTTAACTTCAAATTCAACTTCAATTTCAACTTCAATTTCAACTTCAATTTCTACTTCAATTTTAACTTCAATTTCAACTTCAATTTCAACTTCAATTTCAACTTCAATTTCAACTTCAATTTCAACTTCAATTTCAACTTCAATTTCAACTTCAATTTCAACTTCAATTTCAACTTCAATTTCAACTTCAATTTCAACTTCATTTTTAATTTCAATTTCAACTTCAATTTCAACTTCAATTTCAACTTCAATTTCAACTTCAATTTTAACTTCAATTTCAACTTCAATTTCAACTTCAATTTCAACTTCAATTTCAACTTCAATTTCAACTTCAATTTCAACTTCAATTTCAACTTCAATTTCAACTTCAATTTCAACTTCAATTTCAACTTCAATTTCAACTTCAATTTCAACTTCAATTTTAACTTCAAATTCAACTTAAACTTCAATTTCAAACTTAACTTCAACTTCAACTTAACTTCAACTTAACTACAACTTTAACTTCAACTTCATGTTCAAGTTCAACTTCAAATTCATCTTCAATTTAACTTTCAAGTTCAAGTTCAAATTCATTTTTAACTTCAATTTCAACTTCAATTTCAACTTCAATTTCAACTTCAATTTCAACTTCAATTTCAACTTCAATTTCAACTTCAATTTCAACTTCAATTTCAACTTCAATTTTAACTTCAAATTCAACTTAAACTTCAATTTCAAACTTAACTTCAACTTCAACTTAACTTCAACTTCAACTTCAACTTCACTTTCAAGTTCAAGTTCAAATTCATTTTTAACTTCAATTTCAACTTCAATTTCAACTTCAATTTCAACTTCAATTTCTACTTCAATTTTAACTTCAATTTCAACTTCAATTTCAACTTCAATTTCAACTTCAATTTCAACTTCAATTTCAACTTCAATTTCAACTTCAATTTCAACTTCAATTTCAACTTCAATTTCAACTTCAATTTCAACTTCAATTTCAACTTCAATTTCAACTTCAATTTCAACTTCAATTTCAACTTCAATTTCAACTTCAATTTCAACTTCAATTTCAACTTCAATTTCAACTTCAATTTCAACTTCAATTTCAACTTCAATTTAAACTTCAACTTCAATTTCAAACTTAACTTCAACTTCAACTTAACTTCAATTAAACTTCAACTTCAGTTTTAATTTCAATTTCAACTTCAATTTTAACTTCAATTTAAACTTCAATTTCAACTTCAATTTCAACTTCAATTTCAACTTCATTTTTAACTTCAATTTCAACTTCAATTTCAACTTCAATTTCAACTTCAATTTCAACTTCAATTTTAACTTCAATTTCAACTTCAATTTCAACTTCAATTTCAACTTCAATTTCAACTTCAATTTCAACTTCAATTTCAACATCATTTTCAACTTCAATTTCAACTTCAATTTCAACTTCAATTTCAACTTCAATTTCAACTTCAATTTCAACTTCAAATTCAACTTCAATTTTAACTTCAATTTCAACTTCAATTTCAACTTCAATTTCAACTTCATTTTTAATTTCAATTTCAACTTCAATTTCAACTTCAATTTCAACTTCAATTTCAACTTCAATTTTAACTTCAATTTCAACTTCAATTTCCACTTCAATTTCAACTTCAATTTCAACTTCAATTTCAACTTCAATTTCAACTTCAATTTCAACTTCAATTTTAACTTCAATTTCAACTTCAATTTCAACTTCAATTTCAACTTCAATTTTAACTTCAAATTCAACTTAAACTTCAATTTCAAACTTAACTTCAACTTCAACTTAACTTCAATTAAACTTCAACTTCAGTTTTAATTTCAATTTCAACTTCAATTTTAACTTCAATTTCAACTTCAATTTCAACTTCAATTTCAACTTCAATTTCGACTTCAATTTTAACTTCAATTTCAACTTCAATTTTAACTTGAATTTCAATTTCAATTTCAACTTCAATTTAAACTTCAACTTCAATTTCAAACTTAACTTCAACTTCACTTAACTTCAATTAAACTTCAACTTCAGTTTTAATTTCAATTTCAACTTCAATTTTAACTTCAATTTCAACTTCAATTTCAACTTCAATTTCAACTTCATTTTTAACTTCAATTTCAACTTCAATTTCAACTTCAATTTCAACTTCAATTTCACTTCAATTTTAACTTCAATTTCAACTTCAATTTCAACTTCAATTTCAACTTCAATTTCAACTTCAATTTCAACTTCAATTTCAACTTCAATTTCAACTTCAATTTCAACTTCAATTTCAACTTCAATTTCAACTTCAATTTCAACTTCAATTTCAACTTCAATTTCAACTTCAATTTCAACTTCAATTTCAACTTCAATTTCAACTTCAATTTCAACTTCAATTTCAACTTCAATTTTAACTTCAAATTCAACTTAAACTTCAATTTCAAACTTAACTTCAACTTCAACTTAACTTCAATTAAACTTCAACTTCAGTTTTAATTTCAATTTCAACTTCAATTTTAACTTCAATTTCAACTTCAATTTCAACTTCATTTCAACTTCAATTTCAACTTCAATTTCAACTTCAATTTTAACTTCAATTTCAACTTCAATTTTAACTTGAATTTCAATTTCAATTTCAACTTCAATTTAAACTTCAACTTCAATTTCAAACTTAACTTCAACTTCAACTTAACTTCAATTAAACTTCAACTTCAGTTTTAATTTCAATTTCAACTTCAATTTCAACTTCAATTTCAACTTCAATTTCAACTTCAATTTCAACTTCAATTCAACTTCAATTTCAACTTCAATTCAACTTCAATTTCAACTTCAATTTCAACTTCAATTTCAACTTCAATTTAAACTTCAACTTCAATTTCAAACTTAACTTCAACTTCAACTTAACTTCAATTAAACTTCAACTTCAGTTTTAATTTCAATTTCAACTTCAATTTTAACTTCAATTTAAACTTCAATTTCAACTTCAATTTCAACATCAATTTCAACTTCATTTTTAACTTCAATTTCAACTTCAATTTCAACTTCAATTTCAACTTCAATTTCAACTTCAATTTTAACTTCAATTTCAACTTCAATTTCAACTTCAATTTCAACTTCAATTTCAACTTCAATTTCAACTTCAATTTCAACATCATTTTCAACTTCAATTTCAACTTCAATTTCAACTTCAATTTCAACTTCAATTTCAACTTCAATTTCAACTTCAAATTCAACTTCAATTTTAACTTCAATTTCAACTTCAATTTCAACTTCAATTTCAACTTCATTTTTAATTTCAATTTCAACTTCAATTTCAACTTCAATTTCAACTTCAATTTCAACTTCAATTTTAACTTCATTTCAACTTCAATTTCCACTTCAATTTCAACTTCAATTTCAACTTCAATTTCAACTTCAATTTCAACTTCAATTTCAACTTCAATTTTAACTTCAATTTCAACTTCAATTTCAACTTCAATTTCAACTTCAATTTTAACTTCAAATTCAACTTAACTTCAATTTCAAACTTAACTTCAACATCAACTTAACTTCAATTAAACTTCAACTTCAGTTTTAATTTCAATTTCAACTTCAATTTTAACTTCAATTTCAACTTCAATTTCAACTTCAATTTCAACTTCAATTTCAACTTCAATTTTAACTTCAATTTCAACTTCAATTTTAACTTGAATTTCAATTTCAATTTCAACTTCAATTTAAACTTCAACTTCAATTTCAAACTTAACTTCAACTTCAACTTAACTTCAATTAAACTTCAACTTCAGTTTTAATTTCAATTTCAAACTTCAATTTTAACTTCAATTTCAACTTCAATTTCAACTTCAATTTCAACTTCATTTTAACTTCAATTTCAACTTCAATTTCAACTTCAATTTCAACTTCAATTTCAACTTCAATTTTAACTTCAATTTCAACTTCAATTTCAACTTCAATTTCAACTTCAATTTCAACTTCAATTTCAACTTCAATTTCAACTTCAATTTCAACTTCAATTTCAACTTCAATTTCAACTTCAATTTCAACTTCAATTCAATTTCAACTTCAATTTCAACTTCAATTTCAACTTCAATTTCAACTTCAATTTCAACTTCAATTTCAACTTCAATTTCAACTTCAATTTTAACTTCAAATTCAACTTAAACTTCAATTTCAAACTTAACTTCAACTTCAACTTAACTTCAATTAAACTTCAACTTCAGTTTTAATTTCAATTTCAACTTCAATTTTAACTTCAATTTCAACTTCAATTTCAACTTCAATTTCAACTTCAATTTCAACTTCAATTTCAACTTCAATTTTAACTTCAATTTCAACTTCAATTTTAACTTGAATTTCAATTTCAATTTCAACTTCAATTTAAACTTCAACTTCAATTTCAAACTTAACTTCAACTTCAACTTAACTTCAATTAAACTTCAACTTCAGTTTTAATTTCAATTTCAACTTCAATTTCAACTTCAATTTCAACTTCAATTTTAACTTCAATTTCAACTTCAATTTCAACTTCAATTTCAACTTCAATTTCAACTTCAATTTCAACTTCAATTTCAACTTCAATTTCAACTTCAATTTCAACTTCAATTTCAACTTCAATTTCAACTTCAATTTCAACTTCAATTTCAACTTCAATTTCAACTTCAATTTCAACTTCAATTTCAACTTCAATTTCAACTTCAATTTCAACTTCAATTTCAACTTCAATTTCAACTTCAATTTCAACTTCAATTTCAACTTCAATTTCAACTTCAATTTCAACTTCAATTTTAACTTCAAATTCAACTTAAACTTCAATTTCAAACTTAACTTCAACTTCAACTTAACTTCAACTTCAACTTCAACTTCACTTTCAAGTTCAAGTTCAAATTCATTTTTAACTTCAAATTCAACTTCAATTTCAACTTCAATTTCAACTTCAATTTCTACTTCAATTTTAACTTCAATTTCAACTTCAATTTCAACTTCAATTTCAACTTCAATTTCAACTTCAATTTCAACTTCAATTTCAACTTCAATTTCAACTTCAATTTCAACTTCAATTTCAACTTCAATTTCAACTTCATTTTTAATTTCAATTTCAACTTCAATTTCAACTTCAATTTCAACTTCAATTTCAACTTCAATTTTAACTTCAATTTCAACTTCAATTTCAACTTCAATTTCAACTTCAATTTCAACTTCAATTTCAACTTCAATTTCAACTTCAATTTCAACTTCAATTTCAACTTCAATTTCAACTTCAATTTCAACTTCAATTTCAACTTCAATTTTAACTTCAAATTCAACTTAAACTTCAATTTCAAACTTAACTTCAACTTCAACTTAACTTCAACTTAACTACAACTTTAACTTCAACTTCATGTTCAAGTTCAACTTCAAATTCATCTTCAACTTAACTTTCAAGTTCAAGTTCAAATTCATTTTTAACTTCAATTTCAACTTCAATTTCAACTTCAATTTCAACTTCAATTTCAACTTCAATTTCAACTTCAATTTCAACTTCAATTTTAACTTCAATTTCAACTTCAATTTCCACTTCAATTTCAACTTCAATTTCAACTTCAATTTCAACTTCAATTTCAACTTCAATTTCAACTTCAATTTCAACTTCAATTTTAACTTCAATTTCAACTTCAATTTCAACTTCAATTTCAACTTCAATTTCAACTTCAATTTCAACTTCAATTTTAACTTCAAATTCAACTTAAACTTCAATTTCAAACTTAACTTCAACTTCAACTTAACTTCAATTAAACTTCAACTTCAGTTTTAATTTCAATTTCAACTTCAATTTTAACTTCAATTTCAACTTCAATTTCAACTTCAATTTCAACTTCAATTTCAACTTCAATTTCAACTTCAATTTTAACTTCAATTTCAACTTCAATTTTAACTTGAATTTCAATTTCAATTTCAACTTCAATTTAAACTTCAACTTCAATTTCAAACTTAACTTCAACTTCAACTTAACTTCAATTAAACTTCAACTTCAGTTTTAATTTCAATTTCAACTTCAATTTCAACTTCAATTTTAACTTCAATTTCAACTTCAATTTCAACTTCAATTTTAACTTCAATTTCAACTTCAATTTCAACTTCAATTTCAACTTCAATTTCAACTTCGATTTCAACTTCAATTTCAACTTCAATTTCAACTTCAATTTCAACTTCATTTTTAACTTCAATTTCAACTTCAATTTCAACTTCAATTTCAACTTCAATTTTAACTTCAATTTCAACTTCAATTTCAACTTCAATTTCAACTTCAATTTCAACTTCAATTTCAACTTCAATTTCAACTTCAATTTCAACTTCAATTTCAACTTCAATTTCAACTTCAATTTCAACTTCAATTTCAACTTCAATTTCAACTTCAATTTCAACTTCAATTTCAACTTCAATTTCAACTTCAATTTCAACTTCAATTTCAACTTCAATTTCAACTTCAATTTCAACTTCAATTTCAACTTCAATTTCAACTTCAATTTCAACTTCAATTTCAACTTCAATTTCAACTTCAATTTCAACTTCAATTTAAACTTCAACTTCAATTTCAAACTTAACTTCAACTTCAACTTAACTTCAATTAAACTTCAACTTCAGTTTTAATTTCAATTTCAACTTCAATTTTAACTTCAATTTCAACTTCAATTTCAACTTCATTTTTAACTTCAATTTCAACTTCAATTTCAACTTCAATTTCAACTTCAATTTCAACTTCAATTTTAACTTCAATTTCAACTTCAATTTCAACTTCAATTTCAACTTCAATTTCAACTTCAATTTCAAC
Organism: Brachycybe producta; assembly: GCA_036925085.1. Taxonomy (NCBI): domain Eukaryota; kingdom Metazoa; phylum Arthropoda; class Diplopoda; order Playtdesmida; family Andrognathidae; genus Brachycybe; species Brachycybe producta. The sequence goes on along the minus strand of JAUPFP010000146.1, from coordinate 111,295 downwards.
TTCAATTTCAACATCATTTTCAACTTCAATTTCAACTTCAATTTCAACTTCAATTTCAACTTCAATTTCAACTTCAATTTCAACTTCAATTTCAACTTCAAATTCAACTTCAATTTTAACTTCAATTTCAACTTCAATTTCAACTTCATTTTTAATTTCAATTTCAACTTCAATTTCAACTTCAATTTCAACTTCAATTTCAACTTCAATTTTAACTTCAATTTCAACTTCAATTTCCACTTCAATTTCAACTTCAATTTCAACTTCAATTTCAACTTCAATTTCAACTTCAATTTCAACTTCAATTTCAACTTCAATTTTAACTTCAATTTCAACTTCAATTTCAACTTCAATTTCAACTTCAATTTCAACTTCAATTTCAACTTCAATTTCAACTTCAATTTTAACTTCAAATTCAACTTAAACTTCAATTTCAAACTTAACTTCAACTTCAACTTAACTTCAATTAAACTTCAACTTCAGTTTTAATTTCAATTTCAACTTCAATTTTAACTTCAATTTCAACTTCAATTTCAACTTCAATTTCAACTTCAATTTCAACTTCAATTTCAACTTCAATTTTAACTTCAATTTCAACTTCAATTTTAACTTGAATTTCAATTTCAATTTCAACTTCAATTTAAACTTCAACTTCAATTTCAAACTTAACTTCAACTTCAACTTAACTTCAATTAAACTTCAACTTCAGTTTTAATTTCAATTTCAACTTCAATTTCAACTTCAATTTCAACTTCAATTTTAACTTCAATTTCAACTTCAATTTCAACTTCAATTTCAACTTCAATTTCAACTTCAATTTCAACTTCAATTTCAACTTCAATTTCAACTTCAATTTCAACTTCAATTTCAACTTCAATTTCAACTTCAATTTCAACTTCAATTTCAACTTCAATTTCAACTTCAATTTCAACTTCAATTTCAACTTCAATTTCAACTTCAATTTCAACTTCAATTTCAACTTCAATTTCAACTTCAATTTCAACTTCAATTTCAACTTCAATTTCAACTTCAATTTCAACTTCAATTTCAACTTCAATTTTAACTTCAAATTCAACTTAAACTTCAATTTCAAACTTAACTTCAACTTCAACTTAACTTCAACTTCAACTTCAACTTCACTTTCAAGTTCAAGTTCAAATTCATTTTTAACTTCAAATTCAACTTCAATTTCAACTTCAATTTCAACTTCAATTTCTACTTCAATTTTAACTTCAATTTCAACTTCAATTTCAACTTCAATTTCAACTTCAATTTCAACTTCAATTTCAACTTCAATTTCAACTTCAATTTCAACTTCAATTTCAACTTCAATTTCAACTTCAATTTCAACTTCATTTTTAATTTCAATTTCAACTTCAATTTCAACTTCAATTTCAACTTCAATTTCAACTTCAATTTTAACTTCAATTTCAACTTCAATTTCAACTTCAATTTCAACTTCAATTTCAACTTCAATTTCAACTTCAATTTCAACTTCAATTTCAACTTCAATTTCAACTTCAATTTCAACTTCAATTTCAACTTCAATTTCAACTTCAATTTCAACTTCAATTTTAACTTCAAATTCAACTTAAACTTCAATTTCAAACTTAACTTCAACTTCAACTTAACTTCAACTTAACTACAACTTTAACTTCAACTTCATGTTCAAGTTCAACTTCAAATTCATCTTCAACTTAACTTTCAAGTTCAAGTTCAAATTCATTTTTAACTTCAATTTCAACTTCAATTTCAACTTCAATTTCAACTTCAATTTCAACTTCAATTTCAACTTCAATTTCAACTTCAATTTCAACTTCAATTTCAACTTCAATTTTAACTTCAAATTCAACTTAAACTTCAATTTCAAACTTAACTTCAACTTCAACTTAACTTCAACTTCAACTTCAACTTCACTTTCAAGTTCAAGTTCAAATTCATTTTTAACTTCAATTTCAACTTCAATTTCAACTTCAATTTCAACTTCAATTTCTACTTCAATTTTAACTTCAATTTCAACTTCAATTTCAACTTCAATTTCAACTTCAATTTCAACTTCAATTTCAACTTCAATTTCAACTTCAATTTCAACTTCAATTTCAACTTCAATTTCAACTTCAATTTCAACTTCAATTTCAACTTCAATTTCAACTTCAATTTCAACTTCAATTTCAACTTCAATTTCAACTTCAATTTCAACTTCAATTTCAACTTCAATTTCAACTTCAATTTCAACTTCAATTTAAACTTCAACTTCAATTTCAAACTTAACTTCAACTTCAACTTAACTTCAATTAAACTTCAACTTCAGTTTTAATTTCAATTTCAACTTCAATTTTAACTTCAATTTAAACTTCAATTTCAACTTCAATTTCAACTTCAATTTCAACTTCATTTTTAACTTCAATTTCAACTTCAATTTCAACTTCAATTTCAACTTCAATTTCAACTTCAATTTTAACTTCAATTTCAACTTCAATTTCAACTTCAATTTCAACTTCAATTTCAACTTCAATTTCAACTTCAATTTCAACATCATTTTCAACTTCAATTTCAACTTCAATTTCAACTTCAATTTCAACTTCAATTTCAACTTCAATTTCAACTTCAAATTCAACTTCAATTTTAACTTCAATTTCAACTTCAATTTCAACTTCAATTTCAACTTCATTTTTAATTTCAATTTCAACTTCAATTTCAACTTCAATTTCAACTTCAATTTCAACTTCAATTTTAACTTCAATTTCAACTTCAATTTCCACTTCAATTTCAACTTCAATTTCAACTTCAATTTCAACTTCAATTTCAACTTCAATTTCAACTTCAATTTTAACTTCAATTTCAACTTCAATTTCAACTTCAATTTCAACTTCAATTTTAACTTCAAATTCAACTTAAACTTCAATTTCAAACTTAACTTCAACTTCAACTTAACTTCAATTAAACTTCAACTTCAGTTTTAATTTCAATTTCAACTTCAATTTTAACTTCAATTTCAACTTCAATTTCAACTTCAATTTCAACTTCAATTTCAACTTCAATTTTAACTTCAATTTCAACTTCAATTTTAACTTGAATTTCAATTTCAATTTCAACTTCAATTTAAACTTCAACTTCAATTTCAAACTTAACTTCAACTTCAACTTAACTTCAATTAAACTTCAACTTCAGTTTTAATTTCAATTTCAACTTCAATTTTAACTTCAATTTCAACTTCAATTTCAACTTCAATTTCAACTTCATTTTTAACTTCAATTTCAACTTCAATTTCAACTTCAATTTCAACTTCAATTTCAACTTCAATTTTAACTTCAATTTCAACTTCAATTTCAACTTCAATTTCAACTTCAATTTCAACTTCAATTTCAACTTCAATTTCAACTTCAATTTCAACTTCAATTTCAACTTCAATTTCAACTTCAATTTCAACTTCAATTTCAACTTCAATTTCAACTTCAATTTCAACTTCAATTTCAACTTCAATTTCAACTTCAATTTCAACTTCAATTTCAACTTCAATTTCAACTTCAATTTCAACTTCAATTTCAACTTCAATTTTAACTTCAAATTCAACTTAAACTTCAATTTCAAACTTAACTTCAACTTCAACTTAACTTCAATTAAACTTCAACTTCAGTTTTAATTTCAATTTCAACTTCAATTTTAACTTCAATTTCAACTTCAATTTCAACTTCAATTTCAACTTCAATTTCAACTTCAATTTCAACTTCAATTTTAACTTCAATTTCAACTTCAATTTTAACTTGAATTTCAATTTCAATTTCAACTTCAATTTAAACTTCAACTTCAATTTCAAACTTAACTTCAACTTCAACTTAACTTCAATTAAACTTCAACTTCAGTTTTAATTTCAATTTCAACTTCAATTTCAACTTCAATTTCAACTTCAATTTCAACTTCAATTTCAACTTCAATTTCAACTTCAATTTCAACTTCAATTTCAACTTCAATTTCAACTTCAATTTCAACTTCAATTTCAACTTCAATTTCAACTTCAATTTAAACTTCAACTTCAATTTCAAACTTAACTTCAACTTCAACTTAACTTCAATTAAACTTCAACTTCAGTTTTAATTTCAATTTCAACTTCAATTTTAACTTCAATTTAAACTTCAATTTCAACTTCAATTTCAACTTCAATTTCAACTTCATTTTTAACTTCAATTTCAACTTCAATTTCAACTTCAATTTCAACTTCAATTTTAACTTCAATTTCAACTTCAATTTCAACTTCAATTTCAACTTCAATTTCAACTTCAATTTCAACTTCAATTTCAACATCATTTTCAACTTCAATTTCAACTTCAATTTCAACTTCAATTTCAACTTCAATTTCAACTTCAATTTCAACTTCAAATTCAACTTCAATTTTAACTTCAATTTCAACTTCAATTTCAACTTCAATTTCAACTTCATTTTTAATTTCAATTTCAACTTCAATTTCAACTTCAATTTCAACTTCAATTTCAACTTCAATTTTAACTTCAATTTCAACTTCAATTTCCACTTCAATTTCAACTTCAATTTCAACTTCAATTTCAACTTCAATTTCAACTTCAATTTCAACTTCAATTTTAACTTCAATTTCAACTTCAATTTCAACTTCAATTTCAACTTCAATTTTAACTTCAAATTCAACTTAAACTTCAATTTCAAACTTAACTTCAACTTCAACTTAACTTCAATTAAACTTCAACTTCAGTTTTAATTTCAATTTCAACTTCAATTTTAACTTCAATTTCAACTTCAATTTCAACTTCAATTTCAACTTCAATTTCAACTTCAATTTTAACTTCAATTTCAACTTCAATTTTAACTTGAATTTCAATTTCAATTTCAACTTCAATTTAAACTTCAACTTCAATTTCAAACTTAACTTCAACTTCAACTTAACTTCAATTAAACTTCAACTTCAGTTTTAATTTCAATTTCAACTTCAATTTTAACTTCAATTTCAACTTCAATTTCAACTTCAATTTCAACTTCATTTTTAACTTCAATTTCAACTTCAATTTCAACTTCAATTTCAACTTCAATTTCAACTTCAATTTTAACTTCAATTTCAACTTCAATTTCAACTTCAATTTCAACTTCAATTTCAACTTCAATTTCAACTTCAATTTCAACTTCAATTTCAACTTCAATTTCAACTTCAATTTCAACTTCAATTTCAACTTCAATTTCAACTTCAATTTCAACTTCAATTTCAACTTCAATTTCAACTTCAATTTCAACTTCAATTTCAACTTCAATTTCAACTTCAATTTCAACTTCAATTTCAACTTCAATTTCAACTTCAATTTTAACTTCAAATTCAACTTAAACTTCAATTTCAAACTTAACTTCAACTTCAACTTAACTTCAATTAAACTTCAACTTCAGTTTTAATTTCAATTTCAACTTCAATTTTAACTTCAATTTCAACTTCAATTTCAACTTCAATTTCAACTTCAATTTCAACTTCAATTTCAACTTCAATTTTAACTTCAATTTCAACTTCAATTTTAACTTGAATTTCAATTTCAATTTCAACTTCAATTTAAACTTCAACTTCAATTTCAAACTTAACTTCAACTTCAACTTAACTTCAATTAAACTTCAACTTCAGTTTTAATTTCAATTTCAACTTCAATTTCAACTTCAATTTCAACTTCAATTTTAACTTCAATTTCAACTTCAATTTCAACTTCAATTTCAACTTCAATTTCAACTTCAATTTCAACTTCAATTTCAACTTCAATTTCAACTTCAATTTCAACTTCAATTTCAACTTCAATTTCAACTTCAATTTCAACTTCAATTTCAACTTCAATTTCAACTTCAATTTCAACTTCAATTTCAACTTCAATTTCAACTTCAATTTCAACTTCAATTTCAACTTCAATTTCAACTTCAATTTCAACTTCAATTTCAACTTCAATTTCAACTTCAATTTTAACTTCAAATTCAACTTAAACTTCAATTTCAAACTTAACTTCAACTTCAACTTAACTTCAACTTCAACTTCAACTTCACTTTCAAGTTCAAGTTCAAATTCATTTTTAACTTCAAATTCAACTTCAATTTCAACTTCAATTTCAACTTCAATTTCTACTTCAATTTTAACTTCAATTTCAACTTCAATTTCAACTTCAATTTCAACTTCAATTTCAACTTCAATTTCAACTTCAATTTCAACTTCAATTTCAACTTCAATTTCAACTTCAATTTCAACTTCATTTTTAATTTCAATTTCAACTTCAATTTCAACTTCAATTTCAACTTCAATTTCAACTTCAATTTTAACTTCAATTTCAACTTCAATTTCAACTTCAATTTCAACTTCAATTTCAACTTCAATTTCAACTTCAATTTCAACTTCAATTTCAACTTCAATTTCAACTTCAATTTCAACTTCAATTTCAACTTCAATTTCAACTTCAATTTTAACTTCAAATTCAACTTAAACTTCAATTTCAAACTTAACTTCAACTTCAACTTAACTTCAACTTAAGTACAACTTTAACTTCAACTTCATGTTCAAGTTCAACTTCAAATTCATCTTCAACTTAACTTTCAAGTTCAAGTTCAAATTCATTTTTAACTTCAATTTCAACTTCAATTTCAACTTCAATTTCAACTTCAATTTCAACTTCAATTGCAACTTCAATTTCAACTTCAATTTCAACTTCAATTTCAACTTCGATTTCAACTTCAATTTCAACTTCAATTTCAACTTCAATTTCAACTTCAATTTCAACTTCAATTTCAACTTCAATTTCAATGTCAATTTCAACTTCAATTTCAACTTCAATTTTAACTTCAATTTCAACTTCAATTTCAACTTCAATTTTAACATCAATTTCAACTTCAATTTTAACTTGAATTTCAATTTCAATTTCAACTTCAATTTAAACTTCAACTTCAATTTCAAACTTAACTTCAACTTCAACTTAACTTCAATTAAACTTCAACTTCAGTTTTAACTTCAATTTCAACTTCAATTTCAACTTCAATTTCAACTTCAATTTCAACTTCAATTTTAACTTCAATTTCAACTTCAATTTCCACTTCAATTTCAACTTCAATTTCAACTTCAATTTCAACTTCAATTTCAACTTCAATTTCAACTTCAATTTCAACTTCAATTTCAACTTCAATTTCAACTTCAATTTCAACTTCAATTTCAACTTCAATTTCAACTTCAATTTCAACTTCAATTTTAACTTCAAATTCAACTTAAACTTCAATTTCAAACTTAACTTCAACTTCAACTTAACTTCAACTTCAACTTCAACTTCACTTTCAAGTTCAAGTTCAAATTCATTTTTAACTTCAATTTCAACTTCAATTTCAACTTCAATTTCAACTTCAATTTCAACTTCAATTTCAACTTCAATTTCTACTTCAATTTTAACTTCAATTTCAACTTCAATTTCAACTTCAATTTCAACTTCGATTTCAACTTCGATTTCAACTTCAATTTCAACTTCAATTTCAACTTCAATTTCAACTTCAATTTCAACTTCAATTTCAACTTCAATTTCAACTTCAATTTCAACTTCAATTTCAACTTCAATTTCAACTTCAATTTCAACTTCAATTTCAACTTCAATTTCAACTTCAATTTCAACTTCAATTTCAACTTCAATTTCAACTTCAATTTCAACTTCAATTTCAACTTCAATTTCAACTTCAATTTCAACTTCAATTTCAACTTCAATTTAAACTTCAACTTCAATTTCAAACTTAACTTCAACTTCAACTTAACTTCAATTAAACTTCAACTTCAGTTTTAATTTCAATTTCAACTTCAATTTTAACTTCAATTTAAACTTCAATTTCAACTTCAATTTCAACTTCAATTTCAACTTCATTTTTAACTTCAATTTCAACTTCAATTTCAACTTCAATTTCAACTTCAATTTCAACTTCAATTTTAACTTCAATTTCAACTTCAATTTCAACTTCAATTTCAACTTCAATTTCAACTTCAATTTCAACTTCAATTTCAACTTCAATTTCAACATCATTTTCAACTTCAATTTCAACTTCAATTTCAACTTCAATTTCAACTTCAATTTCAACTTCAATTTCAACTTCAAATTCAACTTCAATTTTAACTTCAATTTCAACTTCAATTTCAACTTCAATTTCAACTTCATTTTTAATTTCAATTTCAACTTCAATTTCAACTTCAATTTCAACTTCAATTTCAACTTCAATTTTAACTTCAATTTCAACTTCAATTTCCACTTCAATTTCAACTTCAATTTCAACTTCAATTTCAACTTCAATTTCAACTTCAATTTCAACTTCAATTTTAACTTCAATTTCAACTTCAATTTCAACTTCAATTTCAACTTCAATTTTAACTTCAAATTCAACTTAAACTTCAATTTCAAACTTAACTTCAACTTCAACTTAACTTCAATTAAACTTCAACTTCAGTTTTAATTTCAATTTCAACTTCAATTTTAACTTCAATTTCAACTTCAATTTCAACTTCAATTTCAACTTCAATTTCAACTTCAATTTTAACTTCAATTTCAACTTCAATTTTAACTTGAATTTCAATTTCAATTTCAACTTCAATTTAAACTTCAACTTCAATTTCAAACTTAACTTCAACTTCAACTTAACTTCAATTAAACTTCAACTTCAGTTTTAATTTCAATTTCAACTTCAATTTTAACTTCAATTTCAACTTCAATTTCAACTTCAATTTCAACTTCATTTTTAACTTCAATTTCAACTTCAATTTCAACTTCAATTTCAACTTCAATTTCAACTTCAATTTTAACTTCAATTTCAACTTCAATTTCAACTTCAATTTCAACTTCAATTTCAACTTCAATTTCAACTTCAATTTCAACTTCAATTTCAACTTCAATTTCAACTTCAATTTCAACTTCAATTTCAACTTCAATTTCAACTTCAATTTCAACTTCAATTTCAACTTCAATTTCAACTTCAATTTCAACTTCAATTTCAACTTCAATTTCAACTTCAATTTCAACTTCAATTTCAACTTCAATTTCAACTTCAATTTCAACTTCAATTTCAACTTCAATTTCAACTTCAATTTCAACTTCAATTTCAACTTCAATTTCAACTTCAATTTCAACTTCAATTTCAACTTCAATTTCAACTTCAATTTTAACTTCAATTTTAATTTCAAATTCAACTTAAACTTCAACTTAAACTTCAATTTCAAACTTAACTTCAACTTCAACTTAACTTCAACTTCAACTTAACTTCAACTTTAACTTCAACTTTAACTTCAACTTCACTTTCAAGTTCAACTTCAAATTCATCTTCAACTTAACTTCAACTCCAACTTCACTTTCAAGTTCAACTTCAAATTCATCTTCAACTTTAACTTCAATTAAACTTAAACTTCAATTTTAACTTCAATTTCAACTTCAATTTCAACTTCAATTTCAACTTCAAGTTCAATTTCAATTTCAATTTCAACTTTCAATTTCAACTTCAATTTCAACTTCAATTTCAACTTCAATTTCAACTTCAATTTCAACTTCAATTTTAACTTCAATTTCAACTTCAATTTCAAATTCAACTTCAACTTCAACTTCAAATTCAACTTCAATTTTAACTTCAATTTCAACTTCAATTTCAACTTCAATTTTAACTTCAATTTCAACTTCAATTTCAACTTCAATTTCAACTTCAATTTCAACTCCGATTTCAACTTCAATTTCAACTTCAATTTCAACTTCAATTTCAACTTCAATTTCAACTTCAATTTCAATTTTAATTTTAACTTGAATTTCAACTTCAATTTCAACTTCAATTACAACTTCAACTTCAATATTCAAACTTAACTTGAACTTCAAATTAAATTCAACTTCAACTTCAACTTCACTTTCAAGTTCAACTTCAAATTCAACATCAACTTCAACTTCAAATTCAACTTCAATTTCAATTTCAATTTCAACTTCAATTTCAACTTCAATTTCAACTTCAATTTCGACTTCAATTTCAACTTCAATTTCAACTTCAAGTTCAATTTCAATTTCAATTTCAACTTTCAATTTCAACTTCAATTTCAACTTCAATTTCAACTTCAATTTCAACTTCAATTTCAACTTCAATTTCAACTTCAATTTTAACTTCAACTTCAAATTCAACTTCAATTTTAACTTCAATTTCAACTTCAATTTCAACTTCAATTTCAACTTCAATTTCAACTTCAATTTCAACTTCAATTTCAACTTCAATTTCAACTTCAATTTCAACTTCAATTTCAACTTCAATTTCAACTTCAATTTCAACTTCAATTTCAACTTCAATTTCAACTTCAATTTCAACTTCAATTTCAACTTCAATTTCAACTTCAATTTCAACTTCAAGTTCAATTTCAATTTCAATTTCAACTTTCAATTTCAACTTCAATTTCAACTTCAATTTCAACTTCAATTTCAACTTCAATTTCAACTTCAATTTTAACTTCAATTTCAACTTCAATTTCAAATTCAACTTCAACTTCAACTTCAAATTCAACTTCAATTTTAACTTCAATTTCAACTTCAATTTCAACTTCAATTTCAACTTCAATTTTAACTTCAATTTCAACTTCAATTTCAACTTCAATTTCAACTTCAATTTCAACTTCAATTTCAACTCCAATTTCAACTTCAATTTCAACTTCAATTTCAACTTCAATTTCAACTTCAATTTCAACTTCAATTTCAATTTTAATTTTAACTTGAATTTCAACTTCAATTTCAACTTCAATTACAACTTCAACTTCAATATTCAAACTTAACTTGAACTTCAAATTAAATTCAACTTCAACTTCAACTTCACTTTCAAGTTCAACTTCAAATTCAACTTCAACTTCAACTTCAAATTCAACTTCAATTTCAATTTCAATTTCAACTTCAATTTCAACTTCAATTTCAACTTCAATTTCAACTTCAATTTCAACTTCAATTTCAACTTCAATTTCAACTTCAATTTCAACTTCAATTTCAACTTCAATTTCAACTTCAATTTCAACTTCAATTTCAACTTCAATTTCAACTTCAATTTCAACTTCAATTTCAACTTCAATTTCAACTTCAATTTCAACTTCAATTTCAACTTCAATTTCAACTTCAATTTCAACTTCAATTTCAACTTCAATTTCAACTTCAATTTCAACTTCAATTTCAACTTCAATTTCAACTTCAATTTTAATTTCAAATTCAACTTAAACTTCAACTTAAACTTCAATTTCAAACTTAACTTCAACTTCAACTTAACTTCAACTTCAACTTAACTTCAACTTTAACTTCAACTTTAACTTCAACTTCACTTTCAAGTTCAACTTCAAATTCATCTTCAACTTAACTTCAACTCCAACTTCACTTTCAAGTTCAACTTCAAATTCATCTTCAACTTTAACTTCAATTAAACTTAAACTTCAATTTTAACTTCAATTTCAACTTCAATTTCAACTTCAATTTCAACTTCAAGTTCAATTTCAATTTCAATTTCAACTTTCAATTTCAACTTCAATTTCAACTTCAATTTCAACTTCAATTTCAACTTCAATTTCAACTTCAATTTTAACTTCAATTTCAACTTCAATTTCAAATTCAACTTCAACTTCAACTTCAAATTCAACTTCAATTTTAACTTCAATTTCAACTTCAATTTCAACTTCAATTTTAACTTTAATTTCAACTTCAATTTCAACTTCAATTTCAACTTCAATTTCAACTCCGATTTCAACTTCAATTTCAACTTCAATTTCAACTTCAATTTCAACTTCAATTTCAACTTCAATTTCAATTTTAATTTTAACTTGAATTTCAACTTCAATTTCAACTTCAATTACAACTTCAACTTCAATATTCAAACTTAACTTGAACTTCAAATTAAATTCAACTTCAACTTCAACTTCACTTTCAAGTTCAACTTCAAATTCAACATCAACTTCAACTTCAAATTCAACTTCAATTTCAATTTCAATTTCAACTTCAATTTCAACTTCAATTTCAACTTCAATTTCGACTTCAATTTCAACTTCAATTTCAACTTCAAGTTCAATTTCAATTTCAATTTCAACTTTCAATTTCAACTTCAATTTTAACTTCAATTTCAACTTCAATTTCAACTTCAATTTCGACTTCAATTTCAACTTCAATTTCAACTTCAAGTTCAACTTCAATTTCAACTTCAATTTCAACTTCAATTTCAACTTCAATTTTAACTTCAACTTCAAATTCAACTTCAATTTTAACTTCAATTTCAACTTCAATTTCAACTTCAATTTCAACTTCAATTTCAACTTCAATTTCAACTTCAATTTCAACTTCAATTTCAACTTCAATTTCAACTTCAATTTCAACTTCAATTTCAACTTCAATTTCAACTTCAATTTCAACTTCAATTTCAACTTCAATTTCAACTTCAATTTCAACTTCAATTTCAACTTCAATTTCAACTTCAATTTCAACTTCAAGTTCAATTTCAATTTCAATTTCAACTTTCAATTTCAACTTCAATTTCAACTTCAATTTCAACTTCAATTTCAACTTCAATTTCAACTTCAATTTTAACTTCAATTTCAACTTCAATTTCAACTTCAATTTCAACTTCAATTTCAACTTCAATTTCAACTCCAATTTCAACTTCAATTTCAACTTCAATTTCAACTTCAATTTCAACTTCAATTTCAACTTCAATTTCAATTTTAATTTTAACTTGAATTTCAACTTCAATTTCAACTTCAATTACAACTTCAACTTCAATATTCAAACTTAACTTGAACTTCAAATTAAATTCAACTTCAACTTCAACTTCACTTTCAAGTTCAACTTCAAATTCAACTTCAACTTCAACTTCAAATTCAACTTCAATTTCAATTTCAATTTCAACTTCAATTTCAACTTCAATTTCAACTTCAATTTCAACTTCAATTTCGACTTCAATTTCAACTTCAATTTCAACTTCAAGTTCAATTTCAATTTCAACTTTCAATTTCAACTTCAATTTCAACTTCAATTTCAACTTCAATTTCAACTTCAATTTCAACTTCAATTTTAACTTCAATTTCAACTTCAATTTCAAATACAACTTCAACTTCAACTTCAAATTCAACTTCAATTTTAACTTCAATTTCAACTTCAATTTCAACTTCAATTTCAACTTCAATTTCAACTTCAATTCCAACTTCAATTTCAACTTCAGTTTCAACTTCAATTTCAACTTCAATTTCAACTTCAATTTCAACTTCAATTTCAACTTCAATTTCAACTTCAATTTTAACTTCAATTCCAACTTCAATTTCAACTTCAATTTCAACTTCAATTTCAACTTCAATTTCAACTTCAATTTCAACTTCAATTTCAACTTCAATTTCAACTTCAATTTCAACTTCAATTTCAACTTCAATTTCAACTTCAATTCCAACTTCAATTTTAACTTCAATTTCAACTTCAATTTCAACTTTAATTTCAACTTCAACTTCAACTTAACTTCAATTAAACTTAAACTTCAGTTTTAACTTCAATTTCAACTTTAATTTCAACTTCAATATTAACTTCAATTTTAACTTCAATTTCAACTTCAATTTCAACTTCAATTTCAACTTCATTTTTAACTTCAATTTCAACTTCAATTTCAACTTCAATTTCAACTTCAATTTCAACTTCAATTTCAACTTCAATTTTAACTTCAATTTCAACTTCAATTTCAACTTCAATTTTAACTTCAAATTCAACTTAAACTTCAATTTCAAACTTAACTTCAACTTCAACTTAACTTCAACTTAACTTCAACTTTAACTTCAACTTCATGTTCAAGTTCAACTTCAATTTCAACTTCAATTTCAACTTCAATTTCAACTTCAATTTCAACTTCAATTTCAACTTCAATTTCAATTTCAATTTCAACTTCAATTTCAACTTCAATTTCAACTTCAATTTCAACTTCAATTTCAACTTAAATTTCAACTTCAATTTCAACTTCAATTTCAACTTCAATTTCAACTTCAATTTCAACTTCAATTTCAACTTCAATTTCAACTTCAATTTCAACTTCAATTTTAACTTCAAATTCAACTTAAACTTCAATTTCAAACTTAACTTCAACTTCAACTTAACTTCAACTTAACTTCAACTTAACTTCAACTTTAACTTCAACTTTAACTTCAACTTAACTTCAACTTTAACTTCAACTTCATGTTCAAGTTCAACTTCAATTTCAACTTCAATTTCAACTTCAATTTCAACTTCAATTTTAACTTCAATTTTAACTTCAATTTCAACTTCAATTTCAACTTCAATTTCAACTTCAATTTCAACTTCAATTTCAACTTCAATTTCAACTTCAATTTCAACTTCAATTTCAACTTCAATTTCAACTTCAATTTCAACTTCAATTTCAACTTCAATTTCAACTTCAATTTCAACTTCAATTTCAAGTTCAACTTCAAATTCAATTTCAACTTTAATTTCAACTTCAATTTCAACTTCAATTTCAACTTCAATTTCAACTTCAATTTCAACTTCAATTTCAACTTCAATTTCAACTTCAATTTCAACTTCAATTTTAACTTCAAATTTAACTTAAACTTCAATTTCAAACTTAACTTCAACTTCAACTTAACTTCAACTTAACTTCAACTTTAACTTCAACTTCATGTTCAAGTTCAACTTCAACTTAACTTCAACTTTAACTTTAACTTCATGTTCAAGTTCAACTTCAATTTCAACTTCAATTTCAACTTCAATTTTAACTTCAATTTTAACTTCAATTTAAACTTCAATTTCAACTTCAATTTCAACTTCAATTTCAACTTCAATTTCAACTTCAATTTCAACTTCAATTTCAACTTCAATTTCAACTTCAATTTCAACTTCAATTTCAACTTCAATTTCAACTTCAATTTTAATTTCAAATTCAACTTAAACTTCAATTTCAAACTTAACTTCAACTTCAACTTAACTTCAACTTTAACTTCAACTTTAACTTCAACTTCACTTTCAAGTTCAACTTCAAATTCATCTTCAACTTAACTTCAACTTCAACTTCAACTTCACTTTTAAGTTCAACTTCAAATTCATCTTCAACTTTAACTTCAATTAAACTTAAACTTCAATTTTAACTTCAATTTCAACTTCAATTTCAACTTCAATTTCAACTTCAATTTTAATTTCAAATTCAACTTAAACTTCAATTTCAAACTTAACTTCAACTTCAACTTAACTTCAACTTTAACTTCAACTTTAACTTCAACTTCACTTTCAAGTTCAACTTCAAATTCAACTTCAACTTAACTTCAACTTTAACTTCAACTTTAACTTCAACTTTAACTTCAACTTTAACTTCAACTTCACTTTCAAGTTCAACTTCAAATTCATCTTCAACTTAACTTCAACTTTAACTTCAACTTCATGTTCAAGTTCAACTTCAATTTCAACTTCAATTTCAACTTCAATTTCAACTTCAATTTCAACTTCAATTTTAATTTCAAATTCAACTTAAACTTCAATTTCAAACTTAACTTCAACTTCAACTTAACTTCAACTTAACTTCAACTTTAACTTCAACTTTAACTTCAACTTCATGTTCAAGTTCAACTTCAATTTCAACTTCAATTTCAACTTCAATTTCAACTTCAATTTCAACTTCAATTTCAACTTCAATTTCAACTTCAATTTCAATTTCAATTTCAACTTCAATTTCAACTTCAATTTCAACTTCAATTTCAACTTCAATTTCAACTTCAATTTCAACTTCAATTTCAACTTCAATTTCAACTTCAATTTCAACTTCAATTTCAACTTCAATTTCAACTTCAATTTCAACTTCAATTTCAACTTCAATTTCAACTTCAATTTTAACTTCAAATTCAACTTAAACTTCAATTTCAAACTTAACTTCAACTTCAACTTAACTTCAACTTAACTTCAACTTAACTTCAACTTTAACTTCAACTTAACTTCAACTTTAACTTCAACTTCATGTTCAAGTTCAACTTCAATTTCAACTTCAATTTCAACTTCAATTTCAACTTCAATTTTAACTTCAATTTTAACTTCAATTTCAACTTCAATTTCAACTTCAATTTCAACTTCAATTTCAACTTCAATTTCAACTTCAATTTCAACTTCAATTTCAACTTCAATTTCAACTTCAATTTCAACTTCAATTTCAACTTCAATTTCAAGTTCAACTTCAAATTCAATTTCAACTTCAATTTCAACTTCAATTTCAACTTCAATTTCAACTTCAATTTCAACTTCAATTTCAACTTCAATTTCAACTTCAATTTTAACTTCAACTTCAAATTCAACTTCAATTTTAACTTCAATTTCAACTTCAATTTCAACTTCAATTTCAACTTCAATTTCAACTTCAATTTCAACTTCAATTTCAACTTCAATTTCAACTTCAATTTCAACTTCAATTTCAACTTCAATTTCAACTTCAATTTCAACTTCAATTTCAACTTCAATTTCAACTTCAATTTCAACTTCAATTTCAACTTCAATTTCAACTTCAATTTCAACTTCAATTTCAACTTCAATTTCAACTTCAAGTTCAATTTCAATTTCAATTTCAACTTTCAATTTCAACTTCAATTTCAACTTCAATTTCAACTTCAATTTCAACTTCAATTTCAACTTCAATTTTAACTTCAATTTCAACTTCAATTTCAAATTCAACTTCAACTTCAACTTCAAATTCAACTTCAATTTTAACTTCAATTTCAACTTCAATTTCAACTTCAATTTCAACTTCAATTTTAACTTCAATTTCAACTTCAATTTCAACTTCAATTTCAACTTCAATTTCAACTTCAATTTCAACTCCAATTTCAACTTCAATTTCAACTTCAATTTCAACTTCAATTTCAACTTCAATTTCAACTTCAATTTCAATTTTAATTTTAACTTGAATTTCAACTTCAATTTCAACTTCAATTACAACTTCAACTTCAATATTCAAACTTAACTTGAACTTCAAATTAAATTCAACTTCAACTTCAACTTCACTTTCAAGTTCAACTTCAAATTCAACTTCAACTTCAACTTCAAATTCAACTTCAATTTCAATTTCAATTTCAACTTCAATTTCAACTTCAATTTCAACTTCAATTTCAACTTCAATTTCGACTTCAATTTCAACTTCAATTTCAACTTCAAGTTCAATTTCAATTTCAACTTTCAATTTCAACTTCAATTTCAACTTCAATTTCAACTTCAATTTCAACTTCAATTTCAACTTCAATTTTAACTTCAATTTCAACTTCAATTTCAAATACAACTTCAACTTCAACTTCAAATTCAACTTCAATTTTAACTTCAATTTCAACTTCAATTTCAACTTCAATTTCAACTTCAATTTCAACTTTAATTCCAACTTCAATTTCAACTTCAGTTTCAACTTCAATTTCAACTTCAATTTCAACTTCAATTTCAACTTCAATTTCAACTTCAATTTCAACTTCAATTTTAACTTCAATTCCAACTTCAATTTCAACTTCAATTTCAACTTCAATTTCAACTTCAATTTCAACTTCAATTTCAACTTCAATTTCAACTTCAATTTCAACTTCAATTCCAACTTCAATTTTAACTTCAATTTCAACTTCAATTTCAACTTTAATTTCAACTTCAACTTCAACTTAACTTCAATTAAACTTAAACTTCAGTTTTAACTTCAATTTCAACTTTAATTTCAACTTCAATATTAACTTCAATTTTAACTTCAATTTCAACTTCAATTTCAACTTCAATTTCAACTTCATTTTTAACTTCAATTTCAACTTCAATTTCAACTTCAATTTCAACTTCAATTTCAACTTCAATTTTAACTTCAATTTCAACTTCAATTTCAACTTCAATTTTAACTTCAAATTCAACTTAAACTTCAATTTCAAACTTAACTTCAACTTCAACTTAACTTCAACTTAACTTCAACTTTAACTTCAACTTCATGTTCAAGTTCAACTTCAATTTCAACTTCAATTTCAACTTCAATTTCAACTTCAATTTCAACTTCAATTTCAACTTCAATTTCAATTTCAATTTCAACTTCAATTTCAACTTCAATTTCAACTTCAATTTCAACTTAAATTTCAACTTCAATTTCAACTTCAATTTCAACTTCAATTTCAACTTCAATTTCAACTTCAATTTCAACTTCAATTTCAACTTCAATTTCAACTTCAATTTCAACTTCAATTTCAACTTCAATTTTAACTTCAAATTCAACTTAAACTTCAATTTCAAACTTAACTTCAACTTCAACTTAACTTCAACTTAACTTCAACTTAACTTCAACTTTAACTTCAACTTTAACTTCAACTTAACTTCAACTTTAACTTCAACTTCATGTTCAAGTTCAACTTCAATTTCAACTTCAATTTCAACTTCAATTTCAACTTCAATTTTAACTTCAATTTTAACTTCAATTTCAACTTCAATTTCAACTTCAATTTCAACTTCAATTTCAACTTCAATTTCAACTTCAATTTCAACTTCAATTTCAACTTCAATTTCAACTTCAATTTCAACTTCAATTTCAACTTCAATTTCAACTTCAATTTCAACTTCAATTTCAACTTCAATTTCAAGTTCAACTTCAAATTCAATTTCAACTTTAATTTCAACTTCAATTTCAACTTCAATTTCAACTTCAATTTCAACTTCAATTTCAACTTCAATTTCAACTTCAATTTCAACTTCAATTTCAACTTCAATTTTAACTTCAAATTTAACTTAAACTTCAATTTCAAACTTAACTTCAACTTCAACTTAACTTCAACTTAACTTCAACTTTAACTTCAACTTCATGTTCAAGTTCAACTTCAACTTAACTTCAACTTTAACTTTAACTTCATGTTCAAGTTCAACTTCAATTTCAACTTCAATTTCAACTTCAATTTTAACTTCAATTTTAACTTCAATTTAAACTTCAATTTCAACTTCAATTTCAACTTCAATTTCAACTTCAATTTCAACTTCAATTTCAACTTCAATTTCAACTTCAATTTCAACTTCAATTTCAACTTCAATTTCAACTTCAATTTCAACTTCAATTTTAATTTCAAATTCAACTTAAACTTCAATTTCAAACTTAACTTCAACTTCAACTTAACTTCAACTTTAACTTCAACTTTAACTTCAACTTCACTTTCAAGTTCAACTTCAAATTCATCTTCAACTTAACTTCAACTTCAACTTCAACTTCACTTTTAAGTTCAACTTCAAATTCATCTTCAACTTTAACTTCAATTAAACTTAAACTTCAATTTTAACTTCAATTTCAACTTCAATTTCAACTTCAATTTCAACTTCAATTTTAATTTCAAATTCAACTTAAACTTCAATTTCAAACTTAACTTCAACTTCAACTTAACTTCAACTTTAACTTCAACTTTAACTTCAACTTCACTTTCAAGTTCAACTTCAAATTCAACTTCAACTTAACTTCAACTTTAACTTCAACTTTAACTTCAACTTTAACTTCAACTTTAACTTCAACTTCACTTTCAAGTTCAACTTCAAATTCATCTTCAACTTAACTTCAACTTTAACTTCAACTTCATGTTCAAGTTCAACTTCAATTTCAACTTCAATTTCAACTTCAATTTCAACTTCAATTTCAACTTCAATTTTAATTTCAAATTCAACTTAAACTTCAATTTCAAACTTAACTTCAACTTCAACTTAACTTCAACTTAACTTCAACTTTAACTTCAACTTTAACTTCAACTTCATGTTCAAGTTCAACTTCAATTTCAACTTCAATTTCAACTTCAATTTCAACTTCAATTTCAACTTCAATTTCAACTTCAATTTCAACTTCAATTTCAATTTCAATTTCAACTTCAATTTCAACTTCAATTTCAACTTCAATTTCAACTTCAATTTCAACTTCAATTTCAACTTCAATTTCAACTTCAATTTCAACTTCAATTTCAACTTCAATTTCAACTTCAATTTCAACTTCAATTTCAACTTCAATTTCAACTTCAATTTCAACTTCAATTTCAACTTCAATTTTAACTTCAAATTCAACTTAAACTTCAATTTCAAACTTAACTTCAACTTCAACTTAACTTCAACTTAACTTCAACTTAACTTCAACTTTAACTTCAACTTAACTTCAACTTTAACTTCAACTTCATGTTCAAGTTCAACTTCAATTTCAACTTCAATTTCAACTTCAATTTCAACTTCAATTTTAACTTCAATTTTAACTTCAATTTCAACTTCAATTTCAACTTCAATTTCAACTTCAATTTCAACTTCAATTTCAACTTCAATTTCAACTTCAATTTCAACTTCAATTTCAACTTCAATTTCAACTTCAATTTCAACTTCAATTTCAAGTTCAACTTCAAATTCAATTTCAACTTCAATTTCAACTTCAATTTCAACTTCAATTTCAACTTCAATTTCAACTTCAATTTCAACTTCAATTTCAACTTCAATTTCAACTTCAATTTCAACTTCAATTTCAACTTCAATTTCAACTTCAATTTCAACTTCAATTTCAACTTCAATTTTAACTTCAAATTCAACTTAAACTTCAATTTCAAACTTAACTTCAACTTTAACTTAACTTCAACTTAACTTCAACTTTAACTTCAACTTCATGTTCAAGTTCAACTTCAATTTCAACTTCAATTTCAACTTCAATTTCGACTTCAATTTCAACTTCAATTTCAACTTCAAGTTCAATTTCAATTTCAATTTCAACTTTCAATTTCAACTTCAATTTCAACTTCAATTTCAACTTCAATTTCAACTTCAATTTCAACTTCAATTTTAACTTCAATTTCAACTTCAATTTCAAATACAACTTCAACTTCAACTTCAACTTCAATTTCAACTTCAATTTCAACTTCAATTTCAACTTCAATTTCAACTTCAATTTCAACTTCAATTTCAACTTCAATTTCAACTTCAATTTCAACTTCAATTTCAACTTCAATTTCAACTTCAATTTCAACTTCAATTTTAATTTCAAATTCAACTTAAACTTCAACTTAAACTTCAATTTCAAACTTAACTTCAACTTCAACTTAACTTCAACTTTAACTTCAACTTTAACTTCAACTTCACTTTCAAGTTCAACTTCAAATTTATCTTCAACTTAACTTCAACTCCAACTTCACTTTCAAGTTCAACTTCAAATTCATCTTCAACTTTAACTTCAATTAAACTTAAACTTCAATTTTAACTTCAATTTCAACTGCAATTTCAACTTCAATTTCAACTTCAAGTTCAATTTCAATTTCAATTTCAACTTTCAATTTCAACTTCAATTTCAACTTCAATTTCAACTTCAATTTCAACTTCAATTTCAACTTCAATTTTAACTTCAATTTCAACTTCAATTTCAAATTCAACTTCAACTTCAACTTCAAATTCAACTTCAATTTTAACTTCAATTTCAACTTCAATTTCAACTTCAATTTCAACTTCAATTTTAACTTCAATTTCAACTTCAATTTCAACTGCAATTTCAACTTCAATTTCAATTTCAATTTCAACTTCAATTTCAACTTCAATTTCAACTTCAATTTCAACTTCAATTTCGACTTCAATTTCAACTTCAATTTCAACTTCAAGTTCAATTTCAATTTCAATTTCAACTTTCAATTTCAACTTCAATTTCAACTTCAATTTCAACTTCAATTTTAACTTCAATTTCAACTTCAATTTCAACTTCAATTTTAACTTCAAATTCAACTTAAACTTCAATTTCAAACTTAACTTCAACTTCAACTTAACTTCAACTTAACTTCAACTTTAACTTCAACTTCATGTTCAAGTTCAACTTCAACTTCAACTTCAATTTCAACTTCAATTTCAACTTCAATTTCAACTTCAATTTCAACTTCAATTTCAACTTCAATTTCAATTTCAATTTCATCTTCAATTTCAACTTCAATTTCAACTTCAATTTCAACTTCAATTTCAACTTCAATTTCAACTTCAATTTCAACTTCAATTTCAACTTCAATTTCAACTTCAATTTCAACTTCAATTTCAACTTCAATTTCAACTTCAATTTCAACTTCAATTTCAACTTCAATTTTAACTTCAAATTCAACTTCAACTTCAACTTAAACTTCAATTTCAAACTTAACTTCAACTTCAACTTAACTTCAACTTAACTTCAACTTAACTTCAACTTTAACTTCAACTTAACTTCAACTTTAACTTCAACTTCATGTTCAAGTTCAACTTCAATTTCAACTTCAATTTCAACTTCAATTTCAACTTCAATTTTAACTTCAATTTTAACTTCAATTTCAACTTCAATTTCAACTTCAATTTCAACTTCAATTTCAACTTCAATTTCAACTTCAATTTCAACTTCAATTTCAACTTCAATTTCAACTTCAATTTCAACTTCAATTTCAACTTCAATTTCAACTTCAATTTCAACTTCAATTTCAACTTCAATTTCAACTTCAATTTCAAGTTCAACTTCAAATTCAATTTCAACTTCAATTTCAACTTCAATTTCAACTTCAATTTCAACTTCAATTTCAACTTCAATTTCAACTTCAATTTCAACTTCAATTTCAACTTCAATTTCAACTTCAATTTTAACTTCAAATTTAACTTAAACTTCAATTTCAAACTTAACTTCAACTTCAACTTAACTTCAACTTAACTTCAACTTTAACTTCAACTTCATGTTCAAGTTCAACTTCAACTTAACTTCAACTTTAACTTTAACTTCATGTTCAAGTTCAACTTCAATTTCAACTTCAATTTCAACTTCAATTTTAACTTCAATTTTAACTTCAATTTCAACTTCAATTTCAACTTCAATTTCAACTTCAATTTCAACTTCAATTTCAACTTCAATTTCAACTTCAATTTCAACTTCAATTTCAACTTCAATTTCAACTTCAATTTCAACTTCAATTTCAACTTCAATTTCAACTTCAATTTTAATTTCAAATTCAACTTAAACTTCAATTTCAAACTTAACTTCAACTTCAACTTAACTTCAACTTTAACTTCAACTTTAACTTTAACTTCAACTTCACTTTCAAGTTCAACTTCAAATTCATCTTCAACTTAACTTCAACTTCAACTTCAACTTCACTTTTAAGTTCAACTTCAAATTCATCTTCAACTTTAACTTCAATTAAACTTAAACTTCAATTTTAACTTCAATTTCAACTTCAATTTCAACTTCAATTTCAACTTCAATTTTAATTTCAAATTCAACTTAAACTTCAATTTCAAACTTAACTTCAACTTCAACTTAACTTCAACTTTAACTTCGACTTTAACTTCAACTTCACTTTCAAGTTCAACTTCAAATTCAACTTCAACTTAACTTCAACTTTAACTTCAACTTTAACTTCAACTTTAACTTCAACTTTAACTTCAACTTCACTTTCAAGTTCAACTTCAAATTCATCTTCAACTTAACTTCAACTTTAACTTCAACTTCATGTTCAAGTTCAACTTCAATTTCAACTTCAATTTCAACTTCAATTTCAACTTCAATTTTAATTTCAAATTCAACTTAAACTTCAATTTCAAACTTAACTTCAACTTCAACTTAACTTCAACTTAACTTCAACTTTAACTTCAACTTCATGTTCAAGTTCAACTTCAATTTCAACTTCAATTTCAACTTCAATTTCAACTTCAATTTCAACTTCAATTTCAACTTCAATTTCAACTTCAATTTCAACTTCAATTTCAACTTCAATTTCAACTTCAATTTCAACTTCAATTTTAACTTCAAATTCAACTTAAACTTCAATTTCAAACTTAACTTCAACTTCAACTTAACTTCAACTTAACTTCAACTTAACTTCAACTTTAACTTCAACTTAACTTCAACTTTAACTTCAACTTCATGTTCAAGTTCAACTTCAATTTCAACTTCAATTTCAACTTAAATTTCAACTTCAATTTTAACTTCAATTTTAACTTCAATTTCAACTTCAATTTCAACTTCAATTTCAACTTCAATTTCAACTTCAATTTCAACTTCAATTTCAACTTCAATTTCAACTTCAATTTCAACTTCAATTTCAACTTCAATTTCAACTTCAATTTCAAGTCAACTTCAAATTCAATTTCAACTTCAATTTCAACTTCAATTTCAACTTCAATTTCAACTTCAATTTCAACTTCAATTTCAACTTCAATTTCAACTTCAATTTCAACTTCAATTTCAACTTCAATTTTAACTTCAAATTCAACTTAAACTTCAATTTCAAACTTAACTTCAACTTTAACTTAACTTCAACTTAACTTCAACTTTAACTTCAACTTTAACTTCAACTTCATGTTCAAGTTCAACTTCAATTTCAACTTCAATTTCAACTTCAATTTCGACTTCAATTTCAACTTCAATTTCAACTTCAAGTTCAATTTCAATTTCAATTTCAACTTTCAATTTCAACTTCAATTTCAACTTCAATTTCAACTTCAATTTCAACTTCAATTTCAACTTCAATTTTAACTTCAATTTCAACTTCAATTTCAAATACAACTTCAACTTCAACTTCAAATTCAACTTCAATTTTAACTTCAATTTCAACTTCAATTTCAACTTCAATTTCAACTTCAATTTCAACTTCAATTTCAACTTCAATTTCAACTTCAATTTCAACTTCAATTTCAACTTCAATTTCAACTTCAATTTCAACTTCAATTTCAACTTCAATTTCAACTTCAATTTCAACTTCAATTTCAACTTCAATTTCAACTTCAATTTCAACTTCAATTTCAACTTCAATTTCAACTTCAATTTCAACTTCAATTTCAACTTCAATTTCAACTTCAATTTCAACTTCAATTTTAATTTCAAATTCAACTTAAACTTCAACTTAAATTTCAATTTCAAACTTAACTTCAACTTTAACTTCAACTTTAACTTCAACTTCACTTTCAAGTTCAACTTCAAATTCATCTTCAACTTAACTTCAACTCCAACTTCACTTTCAAGTTCAACTTCAAATTCATCTTCAACTTTAACTTCAATTAAACTTAAACTTCAATTTTAACTTCAATTTCAACTTCAATTTCAACTTCAATTTCAACTTCAAGTTCAATTTCAATTTCAATTTCAACTTTCAAATTCAACTTCAATTTCAACTTCAATTTCAACTTCAATTTCAACTTCAATTTCAACTTCAATTTTAACTTCAATTTCAACTTCAATTTCAAATTCAACTTCAACTTCAACTTCAAATTCAACTTCAATTTTAACTTCAATTTCAACTTCAATTTCAACTTCAATTTCAACTTCAATGTTAACTTCAATTTCAACTTCAATTTCAACTGCAATTTCAACTTCAATTTCAACTCCAATTTCAACTTCAATTTCAACTTCAATTTCAACTTCAATTTCAACTCCAATTTCAACTTCAATTTCAACTTCAATTTCAACTTCAATTTCAATTTTAATTTTAACTTGAATTTCAACTTCAATTTCAACTTCAATTACAACTTCAACTTCAATATTCAAACTTAACTTGAACTTCAAATTAAATTCAACTTCAACTTCAACTTCACTTTCAAGTTCAACTTAAAATTCAACTTCAACTTCAACTTCAAATTCAACTTCAATTTCAATTTCAATTTCAACTTCAATTTCAACTTCAATTTCAACTTCAATTTCGACTTCAATTTCAACTTCAATTTCAACTTCAAGTTCAATTTCAATTTCAATTTCAACTTTCAATTTCAACTTCAATTTCAACTTCAATTTCAACTTCAATTTCAACTTCAATTTCAACTTCAATTTCAACTTCAATTTTAACTTCAATTTCAACTTCAATTTCAAATACAACTTCAACTTCAACTTCAAATTCAACTTCAATTTTAACTTCAATTTCAACTTCAATTTCAACTTCAATTTCAACTTCAATTTCAACTTCAATTCCAACTTCAATTTCAACTTCAGTTTCAACTTCAATTTCAACTTCAATTTCAACTTCAATTTCAACTTCAATTTCAACTTCAATTTCAACTTCAATTTCAACTTTAATTTCAACTTCAATTTCAACTTCAATTCCAACTTCAATTTTAACTTCAATTTCAACTTCAATTTCAACTTTAATTTCAACTTCAACTTCAACTTAACTTCAATTAAACTTAAACTTCAGTTTTAACTTCAATTTCAACTTTAATTTCAACTTCAATATTAACTTCAATTTTAACTTCAATTTCAACTTCAATTTCAACTTCAATTTCAACTTCATTTTTAACTTCAATTTCAACTTCAATTTCAACTTCAATTTCAACTTCAATTTCAACTTCAATTTCAACTTCAATTTCAACTTCAATTTCAACTTCAATTTTAACTTCAAATTCAACTTAAACTTCAATTTCAAACTTAACTTCAACTTCAACTTAACTTCAACTTAACTTCAACTTTAACTTCAACTTCATGTTCAAGTTCAACTTCAATTTCAACTTCAATTTCAACTTCAATTTCAACTTCAATTTCAACTTCAATTTCAACTTCAATTTCAACTTCAATTTCAATTTCAATTTCAACTTCAATTTCAACTTCAATTTCAACTTCAATTTCAACTTCAATTTCAACTTCAATTTCAACTTCAATTTCAACTTCAATTTCAACTTCAATTTCAACTTCAATTTCAACTTCAATTTCAACTTCAATTTTAACTTCAAATTCAACTTAAACTTCAATTTCAAACTTAACTTCAACTTCAACTTAACTTCAACTTAACTTCAAATTAACTTCAACTTTAACTTCAACTTAACTTCAACTTTAACTTCAACTTCATGTTCAAGTTCAACTTCAATTTCAACTTCAATTTCAACTTCAATTTCAACTTCAATTTTAACTTCAATTTTAACTTCAATTTCAACTTCAATTTCAACTTCAATTTCAACTTCAATTTCAACTTCAATTTCAACTTCAATTTCAACTTCAATTTCAACTTCAATTTCAACTTCAATTTCAACTTCAATTTCAACTTCAATTTCAACTTCAATTTCAAGTTCAACTTCAAATTCAATTTCAACTTCAATTTCAACTTCAATTTCAACTTCAATTTCAACTTCAATTTCAACTTCAATTTCAACTTCAATTTCAACTTCAATTTCAACTTCAATTTCAACTTCAATTTCAACTTCAATTTTAACTTCAAATTCAACTTAAACTTCAATTTCAAACTTAACTTCAACTTTAACTTAACTTCAACTTAACTTCAACTTAACTTCAACTTAACTTCAACTTTAACTTCAACTTCATGTTCAAGTTCAACTTCAATTTCAACTTCAATTTCAACTTCAATTTCAACTTCAATTTCAACTTCAATTTCAACTTCAATTTCAACTTCAATTTCAATTTCAATTTCAACTTCAATTTCAACTTCAATTTCAACTTCAATTTCAACTTCAATTTCAACTTAACTTCAACTTTAACTTCAACTTCACGTTCAAGTTCAACTTCAAATTCATCTTCAATTTAACTTCAACTTCAACTTCAACTTCACTTTCAAGTTCAAGTTCAAATTCATTTTTAACTTCAATTTCAACTTCAATTTCAACTTCAATTTCAACTTCAATTTCAACTTCAATTTTAACTTCAATTTCAACTTCAATTTCAACTTCAATTTCAACTTCAATTTCAACTTCAATTTCAACTTCAATTTTAACTTCAATTTCAACTTCAATTTCAACTTCAATTTCAACTTCAATTTCAACTTCAATTTCAACTTCAATTTCAACTTCAATTTCAACTTCAATTTCAACTTCAATTACAACTTCAATTTCAACTTCAATTTCAACTTCAATTTCAACTTCAATTTCAACTTCAATTTCAACTTCAATTTCAACTTCAATTTCAACTTCAATTTCAACTTCAATTTCAACTTCAATTTCAACTTCAATTTCAACTTCAATTTCAACTTCAATTTCAACTTCAATTTCAACTTCAATTTCAACTTCAATTTCAACTTCAATTTCAACTTCAATTTTAACTTCAAATTCAACTTAAACTTCAATTTCAAACTTAACTTCAACTTCAACTTAACTTCAACTTAACTTCAACTTAACTTCAACTTTAACTTCAACTTAACTTCAACTTTAACTTCAACTTCATGTTCAAGTTCAACTTCAATTTCAACTTCAATTTCAACTTCAATTTCAAATTCAATTTTAACTTCAATTTTAACTTCAATTTCAACTTCAATTTCAACTTCAATTTCAACTTCAATTTCAACTTCAATTTCAACTTCAATTTCAACTTCAATTTCAACTTCAATTTCAACTTCAATTTCAACTTCAATTTCAACTTCAATTTCAAGTTCAACTTCAAATTCAATTTCAACTTCAATTTCAACTTCAATTTCAACTTCAATTTCAACTTCAATTTCAACTTCAATTTCAACTTCAATTTTAACTTCAAATTCAACTTAAACTTCAATTTCAAACTTAACTTCAACTTTAACTTAACTTCAACTTAACTTCAACTTTAACTTCAACTTCATGTTCAAGTTAAACTTCAATTTCAACTTCAATTTCAACTTCAATTTCAACTTCAATTTCAACTTCAATTTTAACTTCAAATTCAACTTAAACTTCAATTTTAAACTTAACTTCAACTTCAACTTAACTTCAACTTAACTTCAACTTAACTTCAACTTTAACTTCAACTTAACTTCAACTTTAACTTCAACTTCATGTTCAAGTTCAACTTCAATTTCAACTTCAATTTCAACTTCAATTTCAACTTCAATTTTAACTTCAATTTTAACTTCAATTTCAACTTCAATTTCAACTTCAATTTCAACTTCAATTTCAACTTCAATTTTAACTTCAAATTCAACTTAAACTTCAATTTCAAACTTAACTTCAACTTCAACTTAACTTCAACTTAACTTCAAATTAACTTCAACTTTAACTTCAACTTAACTTCAACTTTAACTTCAACTTCATGTTCAAGTTCAACTTCAATTTCAACTTCAATTTCAACTTCAATTTCAACTTCAATTTTAACTTCAATTTTAACTTCAATTTCAACTTCAATTTCAACTTCAATTTCAACTTCAATTTCAACTTCAATTTCAACTTCAATTTCAACTTCAATTTCAACTTCAATTTCAACTTCAATTTCAACTTCAATTTCAACTTCAATTTCAACTTCAATTTCAAGTTCAACTTCAAATTCAATTTCAACTTCAATTTCAACTTCAATTTCAACTTCAATTTCAACTTCAATTTCAACTTCAATTTCAACTTCAATTTCAACTTCAATTTCAACTTCAATTTCAACTTCAATTTTAACTTCAAATTCAACTTAAACTTCAATTTCAAACTTAACTTCAACTTTAACTTAACTTCAACTTAACTTCAACTTAACTTCAACTTAACTTCAACTTTAACTTCAACTTCATGTTCAAGTTCAACTTCAATTTCAACTTCAATTTCAACTTCAATTTCAACTTCAATTTCAACTTCAATTTCAACTTCAATTTCAACTTCAATTTCAATTTCAATTTCAACTTCAATTTCAACTTCAATTTCAACTTCAATTTCAACTTCAATTTCAACTTAACTTCAACTTTAACTTCAACTTCACGTTCAAGTTCAACTTCAAATTCATCTTCAATTTAACTTCAACTTCAACTTCAACTTCACTTTCAAGTTCAAGTTCAAATTCATTTTTAACTTCAATTTCAACTTCAATTTCAACTTCAATTTCAACTTCAATTTCAACTTCAATTTTAACTTCAATTTCAACTTCAATTTCAACTTCAATTTCAACTTCAATTTCAACTTCAATTTCAACTTCAATTTAACTTCAATTTCAACTTCAATTTCAACTTCAATTCACTTCAATTTCAACTTCAATTTCAACTTCAATTTCAACTTCATTTCAACTTCCATTTCAACTTCAATTCAACTTCAATTCAACTTCAATTTCAACTTCAATTCAACTTCAATTCACCAACTTCAATTCACTTCAACTCAACTTCAATTTCAACTTCAATTTCAACTTCAATTTCAACTTCAATTTCAACTTCAATTTCAACTTCAATTTCAACTTCAATTTCAACTTCAATTTCAACTTCAATTTCAACTTCAATTTCAACTTCAATTTCAACTTCAATTTTAACTTCAAATTCAACTTAAACTTCAATTTCAAACTTAACTTCAACTTCAACTTAACTCTCAACTTACTTCAACTTAACTTCAACTTTAACTTCAACTTAACTTCAACTTTAACTTCAACTTCATGTTCAAGTTCAACTTCAATTTCAACTTCATTTCAACTTCAATTTCAAAATTCAATTTTAACTTCAATTTTAACTTCAATTTCAACTTCAATTTCAACTTCAATTTCAACTTCAATTTCAACTTCAATTTACAACTTCAATTTCAACTTCAATTTCAACTTCAATTTCAACTTCAATTTCAACTTCAATTTCAACTTCAATTTCAAGTTCAACTTCAAATTCAATTTCAACTTCAATTTCAACTTCAATTTCAACTTCAATTTCAACTTCCAATTTCAACTTCAATTTCAACTTCAATTTTAACTTCAAATTCAACTTAAACTTCAATTTCAAACTTAACTTCAACTTAACTTAACTTCAACTTAACTTCAACTTTAACTTCAACTTCATGTTCAAGTTAAACTTCAATTTCAACTTCAATTTCAACTTCAATTTCAACTTCAATTTCAACTTCAATTTTAACTTCAAATTCAACTTAAACTTCAATTTTAAACTTAACTTCAACTTCAACTTAACTTCAACTTAACTTCAACTTAACTTCAACTTTAACTTCAACTTAACTTCAACTTTAACTTCAACTTCATGTTCAAGTTCAACTTCAATTTCAACTTCAATTTCAACTTCAATTTCAACTTCAATTTTAACTTCAATTTTAACTTCAATTTCAACTTCTAATTCAACTTCAATTTCAACTTTCAATTTCAACTTCAATTTCAACTTCAATTTCAACTTCAATTTCAACTTCAATTTCAACTTCAATTTCAACTTCAATTTCAAGTTCAACTTCAAATTCAATTTCAACTTCATTTCAACTTCAATTTCAACTTCAATTTCAACTTTAATTTCAACTTCAATTTCAACTTCAATTTCAACTTCAATTTCAACTTCAATTTTAACTTCAAATTCAACTTAAACTTCAATTTCAAACTTAACTTCAACTTTAACTTAACTTCAACTTAACTTCAACTTTAACTTCAACTTCATGTTCAAGTTCAACTTCAATTTCAACTTCAATTTCAACTTCAATTTCAACTTCAATTTCAACTTCAATTTCAACTTCAATTTCAATTTCAATTTCAACTTCAATTTCAAATTCAATTTCAACTTCAATTTTCAACTTCAATTTCAACTTTCAATTTCAACTTCAATTTCAACTTCAATTCTCAACTTCAATTTCAACTTCAATTTCAACTTCAATTTCAACTTCAATTTCAACTTCAATTCAAATCAATTCACTTCAATTTCAACTTCAATTTCAACTTCAATTTCAACTTCAATTTCAACTTCAATTTCAACTTCAATTTTAACTTCAAATTCAACTTAAACTTCAATTTCAAACTTATCTTCAACTTCAACTTAATTTCAACTTCAACTTCAACTTGACTTTCAAGTTCAACTTCAAATTCATCTTCAACTTAACTTCAACTTCAACTTCAACTTCAACTTCACTTTCAAGTTCAATTTCAAATTCAACTTCAACATCAACTTCAATTTCAACTTCAATTTTAACTTCAATTTCAACTTCAATTTCAACTTCAATTTCAACTTCAATTTCAACTTCAATTTCAACTTCAATTTCAACTTCAATTTCATCTTCAATTTCAACTTCACTTTCAACTTCAATTTCAACTTCAATTTCAATTTCAATTTCAACTTCAGTTTCAACTTCAATTTCAACTTCAAATTCAACTTTAATTTCAACTTCAATTTCAACTTCAATTGCAACTTCAATTTCAACTTCAATTTCAACTTCAATTTCAACTTCGATTTCAACTTCAATTTCAACTTCAATTTCAACTTCAACTTCAACTTCAATTTCAACTTCAATTTCAACTTCAATTTCAACTTCAATTTCAACTTCAATTTCAATGTCAATTTCAACTTCAATTTCAACTTCAATTTTAACTTCAATTTCAACTTCAATTTCAACTTCAATTTTAACTTCAATTTCAACTTCAATTTTAACTTGAATTTCAATTTCAATTTCAACTTCAATTTAAACTTCAACTTCAATTTCAAACTTAACTTCAACTTCAACTTAACTTCAATTCAACTTCAACTTCAGTTTTAATTTCAATTTCAACTTCAATTTTAACTTCAATTTCAACTTCAATTTCAACTTCAATTTCAACTTCATTTTTAACTTCAATTTCAACTTCAATTTCAACTTCAATTTCAACTTCAATTTCAACTTCAATTTTAACTTCAATTTCAACTTCAATTTCAACTTCAATTTCAACTTCAATTTCAACTTCAATTTCAACTTCAATTTCAACTTCAATTTCAACTTCAATTTCAACTTCAATTTCAACTTCAATTTCAACTTCAATTTCAACTTCAATTTCAACTTCAATTTCAACTTCAATTTCAACTTCAATTTTAACTTCAAATTCAACTTAAACTTCAATTTCAAACTTAACTTCAACTTCAACTTAATTTCAACTTCAACTTCAACTTCACTTTCAAGTTCAACTTCAAATTCATCTTCAACTTTAACTTCAATTAAACTTAAACTTCAGTTTTAACTTCAGTTTTAACTTCAATTTCAACTTCAATTTCAACTTCAATTTCAACTTCAACTTCAACTTCAATTTCAAATTCAATTTTAATTTCAATTTTAACTTGAATTTCAATTTCAATTTCAACTTCAATTACAACTTCAACTTCAATATTCAAACTTAACTTGAACTTCAACTTAACTTCAACTTCAACTTCAACTTCACTTTCAAGTTCAACTTCAAATTCATCTTCAACTTAACTTCAACTTCAACTTCAACTTCAATTTCAAGTTCAAGTTCAAATTCATTTTTAACTTCAATTTCAACTTCAATTTCAACTTCAATTTCAACTTCAATTTCAACTTCAATTTTAACTTCAATTTCAACTTCAATTTCAACTTCAATTTCAACTTCAATTTCAACTTCAATTTCAACTTCAATTTCAACTTCAATTTCAACTTCAATTTCAACTTCAATTTCAACTTCAATTTCAACTTCAATTTCAACTTCAATTTCAACTTCAATTTCAACTTCAATTTCAACTTCAATTTCAACTTCAATTTCAACTTCAATTTCAACTTCAATTTTAACTTCAAATTCAACTTAAACTTCAATTTCAAACTTAACTTCAACTTCAAATTAATTTCAACTTCAACTTCAACTTCACTTTCAAGTTCAACTTCAAATTCATCTTCAACTTTAACTTCAATTAAACTTAAACTTCAGTTTTAACTTCAATTTCAACTTCAATTTCAACTTCAATTACAACTTCAATTTCAACTTCAATTTCAACTTCAATTTCAACTCCAATTTCAACTTCAATTTCAACTTCAATTTCAACTTCAATTTCAACTTCAATTTCAACTTCAATTTCAACTTCAATTTCAACTTCAATTTCAACTTCAACTTCAACTTCAATTTTAAATTCAATTTTAATTTCAATTTTAACTTGAATTTCAATTTCAATTTCAACTTCAATTACAACTTCAACTTCAATATTCAAACTTAACTTCAATTTCAACTTCAATTTCAACTTCAATTTCAACTTCAATTTCAACTTCAATTTCAACTTCAATTTCAACTTCAATTTCAACTTCAATTTCAACTTCAATTTCAACTTCAATTTCAACTTCAATTTCAACTTCAATTCCAACTTCAATTCAACTTCAATTTCAACTTCAATTCTAACTTCAATTTCAACTTCAATTTCAACTTCAATTTCAACTTCAATTTCAACTTCAATTTCAACTTCAATTTCAACTTTAATTTCAACTTCAATTTCAACTTCAATTCCAACTTCAATTTCAACTTCAATTTCAACTTCAATTTCAACTTCAATTTCAACTTCAATTTCAACTTCAATTTCAACTTCAATTTCAACTTCAATTTCAACTTCAATTTCAACTTCAATTTCAACTTCAATTTCAACTTCAATTTTAATTTCAAATTCAACTTAAACTTCAATTTCAAACTTAACTTCAACTTCAACTTAACTTCAACTTTAACTTCAACTTCACTTTCAAGTTCAACTTCAAATTCATCTTCAACTTAACTTCAATTTTAATTTCAACTTCAATTTCAACATCAATTTCAACTTCAATTTCAACTTCAATTTTAACTTCAATTTCAACTTCAATTTCAACTTCAATTTCAACTTCAATTTCAACTTCAATTTCAACTTCAATTTCAACTTCAATTTCAACTTCAATTTCAACTTCAATTTCAACTTCAATTTCAACTTCAATTTCAACTTCAATTTCAATTTCAATTTCAATTTCAATGTCAATTTCAATTTCAATTTCACCTTCAATTTTAACTTCAATTTCAACTTCAATTACAACTTGAACTTCAACTTAACTTCAACTTCAACTTCAACTTCACTTTCAAGTTCAACTTCAAATTCAACTTCAACTTCAACTTCAACTTCAACTTCAATTTCAACTTCAATTTTAATTTCAATTTTAAATTGAATTTCAATTTCAATTTCAACTTCAATTACAACTTCAACTTCAATATTCAAACTTAACTTGAACTTCAACTTAACTTCAACTTTAACTTCAACTTCACTTTCAAGTTCAACTTCAAATTCAACTTCAACTTCAACTTCAAATTCAACTTCAATTTTAACTTCAACTACAACTTCAAATTCAACTTCAATTTTAACTTCAATTTCAATGTCAATTTCAACTTCAATTTCAACTTAAATTTTAACTCCAATTTCAACTTCAATTTCAACTTCAATTTCAACTTCAATTTCAACTTCAATTTCAACTTCAACTTCAACTTCAATTTCAACTTCAATTTTAATTTCAATTTTAACTTGAATTTCAATTTCAATTTCAACTTCAATTACAACTTCAACTTCAATATTCAAACTTAACTTGAACTTCAACTTAACTTGAACTTCAACTTCAACTTCACTTTCAAGTTCAACTTCAAATTCATCTTCAATTTTAACTTCAATTAAACTCAAAATTCAATTTCAACTTCAATTCCATCTTCATTTTCAACTTCAATTTCAACTTCAATTTCAATTTCAATTTCAACTTCAATTTCAACTTCAATTTCAACTTCAATTTCAACTTCAATTTCAACTTCAATTTCAACTTCAATTTCAACTTCAATTTCAACTTCAATTTCAACTTCAATTTCAACTTCAATTTCAACTTCAATTTTAATTTCAAATTCAACTTAAACTTCAATTTCAAACTTAACTTCAACTTCAACTTAACTTCAACTTCAACTTCACTTTCAAGTTCAACTTCAAATTCATCTTCAACTTTAACTTCAATTAAACTTAAACTTCAATTTTAACTTCAATTTCAACTTCAATTTCAACTTCACTTTCAACTTCAATTTCAACTTCAATTTCAACTTCAATTTTAACTTCAAATTCAATTTCAACTTCAATTTCAATTTCAATTTTAACTTGAACTTCAACTTAACTTCAACTTCAACTTCAATTTCACTTTCAAGTTCAACTTCAAATTCAACTTCAACTTCAACTTCAAATTCAACTTCAATTTTAACTTCAATTTCAACTTCAATTTCAACTTCAATTTCAACTTCAATTTCAACTTCAATTTCAACTTCAATTTCAACTTCAATTTCAACTTCAATTTCAACTTCAATTTCAACTTCAATTTTAACTTCAATTTCAACTTCAGTTTCAACTTCAATTTCAACTTCAATTTGAACTTCAATTTCAACTTCAATTACAACTTCAACTTCAATATTCAAACTTAACTTGAACTTCAACTTAAATTCAACTTCAACTTCAACTTCACTTTCAAGTTCAATTTCAAATTCAACTTCAATTTCAATTTCAATTTCAACTTCAATTTCAACTTCAATTTCAACTTCAATTTCAACTTCAATTTCAACTTCAATTTCAACTTCAATTTCAACTTCAATTTCAACTTCAATTTCAACTTCAATTTCAACTTCAATTTCAACTTCAATTCTAACTTCAATTTCAACTTCAATTTCAACTTCAATTACAACTTCAACTTCAATATTCAAACTTAACTTGAACTTCAACTTAAATTCAACTTCAACTTCAACTTCACTTTCAAGTTCAACTTCAAATTCAACTTCAATTTCAATTTCAATTTCAACTTCAATTTCAACTTCAATTTCAACTTCAATTTCAACTTCAATTTCAACTTCAATTTCAACTTCAATTTCAACTTCAATTTCAACTTCAATTTCAACTTCAATTTCAACTTCAATTTCAACTTCAATTTCAACTTCAATTTCAACTTCAATTACAACTTCAATTTCAACTTCAATTTCAACTTCAATTTCAACTTCAATTACAACTTCA
Organism: Brachycybe producta; assembly: GCA_036925085.1. Taxonomy (NCBI): domain Eukaryota; kingdom Metazoa; phylum Arthropoda; class Diplopoda; order Playtdesmida; family Andrognathidae; genus Brachycybe; species Brachycybe producta. The sequence goes on along the minus strand of JAUPFP010000146.1, from coordinate 74,739 downwards.
ACTTCAATATTCAAACTTAACTTGAACTTCAACTTAAATTCAACTTCAACTTCAACTTCACTTTCAAGTTCAACTTCAAATTCAACTTCAATTTCAATTTCAATTTCAACTTCAATTTCAACTTCAATTTCAACTTCAATTTCAACTTCAATTTCAACTTCAATTTCAACTTCAATTTCAACTTCAATTTCAACTTCAATTTCAACTTCAATTTCAACTTCAATTTCAACTTCAATTCTAACTTCAATTTCAACTTCAATTTCAACTTCAATTACAACTTCAACTTCAATATTCAAACTTAACTTGAACTTCAACTTAAATTCAACTTCAACTTCAACTTCACTTTCAAGTTCAACTTCAAATTCAACTTCAATTTCAATTTCAATTTCAACTTCAATTTCAACTTCAATTTCAACTTCAATTTCAACTTCAATTTCAACTTCAATTTCAACTTCAATTTCAACTTCAATTTCAACTTCAATTTCAACTTCAATTTCAACTTCAATTTCAACTTCAATTTCAACTTCAATTTCAACTTCAATTTCAACTTCAATTACAACTTCAATTTCAACTTCAATTTCAACTTCAATTTCAACTCCAATTTCAACTTCAATTTCAACTTCAATTTCAACTTCAATTTCAACTTCAATTTCAACTTCAATTTCAACTTCAATTTCAACTTCAACTTCAACTTCAATTTCAAATTCAATTTTAATTTCAATTTTAACTTGAATTTCAATTTCAATTTCAACTTCAATTACAACTTCAACTTCAATATTCAAACTTAACTTCAATTTCAACTTCAATTTCAACTTCAATTTCAACTTCAATTTCAACTTCAATTTCAACTTCAATTTCAACTTCAATTTCAACTTCAATTTCAACTTCAATTTCAACTTCAATTTCAACTTCAATTCCAACTTCAATTTCAACTTCAATTCCAACTTCAATTTCAACTTCAATTTCAACTTCAATTTCAACTTCAATTTCAACTTCAATTTCAACTTCAATTTCAACTTCAATTTTAACTTCAAATTCAACTTAAACTTCAATTTCAAACTTAACTTCAACTTCAACTTAATTTCAACTTCAACTTCAACTTCACTTTCAAGTTCAACTTCAAATTCATCTTCAACTTTAACTTCAATTAAACTTAAACTTCAGTTTTAACTTCAATTTCAACTTCAATTTCAACTTCAATTACAACTTCAATTTCAACTTCAATTTCAACTTCAATTTCAACTCCAATTTCAACTTCAATTTCAACTTCAATTTCAACTTCAATTTCAACTTCAATTTCAACTTCAATTTCAACTTCAATTTCAACTTCAACTTCAACTTCAATTTCAAATTCAATTTTAATTTCAATTTTAACTTGAATTTCAATTTCAATTTCAACTTCAATTACAACTTCAACTTCAATATTCAAACTTAACTTCAATTTCAACTTCAATTTCAACTTCAATTTCAACTTCAATTTCAACTTCAATTTCAACTTCAATTTCAACTTCAATTTCAACTTCAATTTCAACTTCAATTTCAACTTCAATTTCAACTTCAATTTCAACTTCAATTCCAACTTCAATTTCAACTTCAATTTCAACTTCAATTTCAACTTCAATTCCAACTTCAATTTCAACTTCAATTTCAACTTCAATTTCAACTTCAATTTCAACTTCAATTTCAACTTCAATTTCAACTTTAATTTCAACTTCAATTTCAACTTCAATTCCAACTTCAATTTCAACTTCAATTTCAACTTCAATTTCAACTTCAATTTCAACTTCAATTTCAACTTCAATTTCAACTTCAATTTCAACTTCAATTTCAACTTCAATTTTAATTTCAAATTCAACTTAAACTTCAATTTCAAACTTAACTTCAACTTCAACTTAACTTCAACTTTAACTTCAACTTCACTTTCAAGTTCAACTTCAAATTCATCTTCAACTTAACTTCAATTTTAATTTCAACTTCAATTTCAACATCAATTTCAACTTCAATTTCAACTTCAATTTTAACTTCAATTTCAACTTCAATTTCAACTTCAATTTCAACTTCAATTTCAACTTCAATTTCAACTTCAATTTCAACTTCAATTTCAACTTCAATTTCAACTTCAATTTAAACTTCAATTTAAACTTCAATTTCAACTTCAATTTCAATTTCAATTTCAATTTCAATGTCAATTTCAATTTCAATTTCACCTTCAATTTTAACTTCAATTTCAAATTCAATTACAACTTGAACTTCAATATTCAAACTTAACTTGAACTTCAACTTAACTTCAACTTCAACTTCAACTTCACTTTCAAGTTCAACTTCAAATTCAACTTCAACTTCAACTTCAACTTCAATTTCAACTTCAATTTTAATTTCAATTTTAACTTGAATTTCAATTTCAATTTCAACTTCAATTACAACTTCAACTTCAATATTCAAACTTAACTTGAACTTCAACTTAACTTCAACTTTAACTTCAACTTCACTTTCAAGTTCAACTTCAAATTCAACTTCAACTTCAACTTCAAATTCAACTTCAATTTTAACTTCAACTACAACTTCAAATTCAACTTCAATTTTAACTTCAATTTCAACTTCAATTTCAATGTCAATTTCAACTTCAATTTCAACTTCAATTTTAACTCCAATTTCAACTTCAATTTCAACTTCAATTTCAACTTCAATTTCAACTTCAACTTCAACTTCAATTTCAACTTCAATTTTAATTTCAATTTTAACTTGAATTTCAATTTCAATTTCAACTTCAATTACAACTTCAACTTCAATATTCAAACTTAACTTGAACTTCAACTTAACTTCAACTTCAACTTCAACTTCACTTTCAAGTTCAACTTCAAATTCATCTTCAATTTTAACTTCAATTAAACTCAAAATTCAATTTCAACTTCAATTCCATCTTCATTTTCAACTTCAATTTCAACTTCAATTTCAATTTCAATTTCAACTTCAATTTCAACTTCAATTTCAACTTCAATTTCAACTTCAATTTCAACTTCAATTTCAACTTCAATTTCAACTTCAATTTCAACTTCAATTTCAACTTCAATTTCAACTTCAATTTTAATTTCAAATTCAACTTAAACTTCAATTTCAAACTTAACTTCAACTTCAACTTAACTTCAACTTCAACTTCACTTTCAAGTTCAACTTCAAATTCATCTTCAACTTTAACTTCAATTAAACTTAAACTTCAATTTTAACTTCAATTTCAACTTCAATTTCAACTTCACTTTCAACTTCAATTTCAACTTCAATTTCAACTTCAATTTTAACTTCAAATTCAATTTCAACTTCAATTTCAATTTCAATTTTAACTTGAACTTCAACTTAACTTCAACTTCAACTTCAATTTCACTTTCAAGTTCAACTTCAAATTCAACTTCAACTTCAACTTCAAATTCAACTTCAATTTTAACTTCAATTTCAACTTCAATTTCAACTTCAATTTCAACTTCAATTTTAACTTCAATTTCAACTTCAATTTCAACTTCAATTTCAACTTCAATTTCAACTCCAATTTCAACTTCAATTTTAACTTCAATTTCAACTACAGTTTCAACTTCAATTTCAACTTCAATTTGAACTTCAATTTCAACTTCAATTACAACTTCAACTTCAATATTCAAACTTAACTTGAACTTCAACTTAAATTCAACTTCAACTTCAACTTCACTTTCAAGTTCAACTTCAATTTCAATTTCAATTTCAACTTCAATTTCAACTTCAATTTCAACTTCAATTTCAACTTCAATTTCAACTTCAATTTCAACTTCAATTTCAACTTCAATTCCAACTTCAATTTCAACTTCAATTTCAACTTCAATTACAACTTCAACTTCAATATTCAAACTTAACTTGGACTTCAACTTAAATTCAACTTCAACTTCAACTTCACTTTCAAGTTCAACTTCAAATTCAACTTCAATTTCAATTTCAATTTCAACTTCAATTTCAACTTCAATTTCAAATTCAATTTTAATTTCAATTTTAACTTGAATTTCAATTTCAATTTCAACTTCAATTACAACTTCAACTTCAATATTCAAACTTAACTTCAATTTCAACTTCAATTTCAACTTCAATTTCAACTTCAATTTCAACTTCAATTTCAACTTCAATTTCAACTTCAATTTCAACTTCAATTTCAACTTCAATTTCAACTTCAATTTCAACTTCAATTTCAACTTCAATTCCAACTTCAATTTCAACTTCAATTTCAACTTCAATTTCAACTTCAATTCCAACTTCAATTTCAACTTCAATTTCAACTTCAATTTCAACTTCAATTTCAACTTCAATTTCAACTTCAATTTCAACTTTAATTTCAACTTCAATTTCAACTTCAATTCCAACTTCAATTTCAACTTCAATTTCAACTTCAATTTCAACTTCAATTTCAACTTCAATTTCAACTTCAATTTCAACTTCAATTTCAACTTCAATTTCAACTTCAATTTCAACTTCAATTTTAATTTCAAATTCAACTTAAACTTCAATTTCAAACTTAACTTCAACTTCAACTTAACTTCAACTTTAACTTCAACTTCACTTTCAAGTTCAACTTCAAATTCATCTTCAACTTAACTTCAATTTTAATTTCAACTTCAATTTCAACATCAATTTCAACTTCAATTTCAACTTCAATTTTAACTTCAATTTCAACTTCAATTTCAACTTCAATTTCAACTTCAATTTCAACTTCAATTTCAACTTCAATTTCAACTTCAATTTCAACTTCAATTTCAACTTCAATTTAAACTTCAATTTAAACTTCAATTTCAACTTCAATTTCAATTTCAATTTCAATTTCAATGTCAATTTCAATTTCAATTTCACCTTCAATTTTAACTTCAATTTCAAATTCAATTACAACTTGAACTTCAATATTCAAACTTAACTTGAACTTCAACTTAACTTCAACTTCAACTTCAACTTCACTTTCAAGTTCAACTTCAAATTCAACTTCAACTTCAACTTCAACTTCAATTTCAACTTCAATTTTAATTTCAATTTTAACTTGAATTTCAATTTCAATTTCAACTTCAATTACAACTTCAACTTCAATATTCAAACTTAACTTGAACTTCAACTTAACTTCAACTTTAACTTCAACTTCACTTTCAAGTTCAACTTCAAATTCAACTTCAACTTCAACTTCAAATTCAACTTCAATTTTAACTTCAACTACAACTTCAAATTCAACTTCAATTATAACTTCAATTTCAACTTCAATTTCAATGTCAATTTCAACTTCAATTTCAACTTCAATTTTAACTCCAATTTCAACTTCAATTTCAACTTCAATTTCAACTTCAATTTCAACTTCAACTTCAACTTCAATTTCAACTTCAATTTTAATTTCAATTTTAACTTGAATTTCAATTTCAATTTCAACTTCAATTACAACTTCAACTTCAATATTCAAACTTAACTTGAACTTCAACTTAACTTCAACTTCAACTTCAACTTCACTTTCAAGTTCAACTTCAAATTCATCTTCAATTTTAACTTCAATTAAACTCAAAATTCAATTTCAACTTCAATTCCATCTTCATTTTCAACTTCAATTTCAACTTCAATTTCAATTTCAATTTCAACTTCAATTTCAACTTCAATTTCAACTTCAATTTCAACTTCAATTTCAACTTCAATTTCAACTTCAATTTCAACTTCAATTTCAACTTCAATTTCAACTTCAATTTTAATTTCAAATTCAACTTAAACTTCAATTTCAAACTTAACTTCAACTTCAACTTAACTTCAACTTCAACTTCACTTTCAAGTTCAACTTCAAATTCATCTTCAACTTTAACTTCAATTAAACTTAAACTTCAATTTTAACTTCAATTTCAACTTCAATTTCAACTTCACTTTCAACTTCAATTTCAACTTCAATTTCAACTTCAATTTTAACTTCAAATTCAATTTCAACTTCAATTTCAATTTCAATTTTAACTTGAACTTCAACTTAACTTCAACTTCAACTTCAATTTCACTTTCAAGTTCAACTTCAAATTCAACTTCAACTTCAACTTCAACTTCAACTTCAATTTTAACTTCAATTTCAACTTCAATTTCAACTTCAATTTCAACTTCAATTTTAACTTCAATTTCAACTTCAATGTCAACTTCAATTTCAACTTCAATTTCAACTCCAATTTCAACTTCAATTTTAACTTCAATTTCAACTACAGTTTCAACTTCAATTTCAACTTCAATTTGAACTTCAATTTCAACTTCAATTACAACTTCAACTTCAATATTCAAACTTAACTTGAACTTCAACTTAAATTCAACTTCAACTTCAACTTCACTTTCAAGTTCAACTTCAATTTCAATTTCAATTTCAACTTCAATTTCAACTTCAATTTCAACTTCAATTTCAACTTCAATTTCAACTTCAATTTCAACTTCAATTTCAACTTCAATTCCAACTTCAATTTCAACTTCAATTTCAACTTCAATTACAACTTCAACTTCAATATTCAAACTTAACTTGGACTTCAACTTAAATTCAACTTCAACTTCAACTTCACTTTCAAGTTCAACTTCAAATTCAACTTCAATTTCAATTTCAATTTCAACTTCAATTTCAACTTCAATTTCAACTTCAATTTCAACTTCAATTTCAACTTCAATTTCAACTTCAATTTCAACTTCAATTCCAACTTCAATTTCAACTTCAATTTCAACTTCAATTTCAACTTCAATTTCAACTTCAATTTCAACTTCAATTTCAACTTCAATTTCAACTTCAATTTCAACTTCAATTACAACTTCAATTTCAACTTCAATTTCAACTTCAATTTCAACTCCAATTTCAACTTCAATTTCAACTTCAATTTCAACTTCAATTTCAACTTCAATTTCAACTTCAATTTCAACTTCAATTTCAACTTCAATTTCAACTTCAACTTCAACTTCAATTTCAAATTCAATTTTAATTTCAATTTTAACTTGAATTTCAATTTCAATTTCAACTTCAATTACAACTTCAACTTCAATATTCAAACTTAACTTCAATTTCAACTTCAATTTCAACTTCAATTTCAACTTCAATATCAACTTCAATTTCAACTTCAATTTCAACTTCAATTTCAACTTCAATTTCAACTTCAATTTCAACTTCAATTTCAACTTCAATTTCAACTTCAATTCCAACTTCAATTTCAACTTCAATTTCAACTTCAATTTCAACTTCAATTCCAACTTCAATTTCAACTTCAATTTCAACTTCAATTTCAACTTCAATTTCAACTTCAATTTCAACTTCAATTTCAACTTTAATTTCAACTTCAATTTCAACTTCAATTCCAACTTCAATTTCAACTTCAATTTCAACTTCAATTTCAACTTCAATTTCAACTTCAATTTCAACTTCAATTTCAACTTCAATTTCAACTTCAATTTCAACTTCAATTTCAACTTCAATTTCAACTTCAATTTCAACTTCAATTTCAACTTCAAATTTAACTTCAAATTCAACTTAAACTTCAATTTCAAACTTAACTTCAACTTCAACTTAATTTCAACTTCAATTTCAACTTCAATTTCAACTTCAATTTCAACTTCAATTTCAACTTCAATTTCAACTTCAATTTCAACTTCAAGTTCAACTTCAAATTCATCTTCAACTTTAACTTCAATTAAACTTAAACTTCAGTTTTAACTTCAATTTCAACTTCAATTTCAACTTCAATTACAACTTCAATTTCAACTTCAATTTCAACTTCAATTTTAACTCCAATTTCAACTTCAATTTCAACTTCAATTTCAACTTCAATTTCAACTTCAATTTCAACTTCAATTTCAACTTCAATTTCAACTTCAATTTCAACTTCAACTTCAACTTCAATTTCAAATTCAATTTTAATTTCAATTTTAACTTGAATTTCAATTTCAATTTCAACTTCAATTACAACTTCAACTTCAATATTCAAACTTAACTTCAATTTCAACTTCAATTTCAACTTCAATTTCAACTTCAATTTCAACTTCAATTTCAACTTCAATTTCAACTTCAATTTCAACTTCAATTTCAACTTCAATTTCAACTTCAATTCCAACTTCAATTTCAACTTCAATTTCAACTTCAATTTCAACTTCAATTCCAACTTCAATTTCAACTTCAATTTCAACTTCAATTTCAACTTCAATTTCAACTTCAATTTCAACTTCAATTTCAACTTTAATTTCAACTTCAATTTCAACTTCAATTCCAACTTCAATTTCAACTTCAATTTCAACTTCAATTTCAACTTCAATTTCAATTTCAATTTCAACTTCAATTTCAACTTCAATTTTAATTTCAAATTCAACTTAAACTTCAATTTCAAACTTAACTTCAACTTCAACTTAACTTCAACTTTAACTTCAACTTCACTTTCAAGTTCAACTTCAAATTCATCTTCAACTTAACTTCAATTTTAATTTCAACTTCAATTTCAACATCAATTTCAACTTCAATTTTAACTTCAATTTCAACTTCAATTTCAACTTCAATTTCAACTTCAATTTCAACTTCAATTTCAACTTCAATTTCAACTTCAATTTCAACTTCAATTTCAACTTCAATTCCAACTTCAATTTCAACTTCAATTTCAACTTCAATTTCAACTTCAATTTCAACTTCAATTTCAACTTCAATTTCAACTTCAATTTCAACTTCAATTTCAACTTCAATTTCAACTTCAATTTCAACTTCAAATTTAACTTCAAATTCAACTTAAACTTCAATTTCAAACTTAACTTCAACTTCAACTTAATTTCAACTTCAACTTCAACTTCACTTTCAAGTTCAACTTCAAATTCATCTTCAACTTTAACTTCAATTAAACTTAAACTTCAGTTTTAACTTCAATTTCAACTTCAATTTCAACTTCAATTACAACTTCAATTTCAACTTCAATTTCAACTTCAATTTTAACTCCAATTTCAACTTCAATTTCAACTTCAATTTCAACTTCAATTTCAACTTCAATTTCAACTTCAATTTCAACTTCAATTTCAACTTCAACTTCAACTTCAATTTCAAATTCAATTTTAATTTCAATTTTAACTTGAATTTCAATTTCAATTTCAACTTCAATTACAACTTCAACTTCAATATTCAAACTTAACTTCAATTTCAACTTCAATTTCAACTTCAATTTCAACTTCAATTTCAACTTCAATTTCAACTTCAATTTCAACTTCAATTTCAACTTCAATTTCAACTTCAATTTCAACTTCAATTTCAACTTCAATTCCAACTTCAATTTCAACTTCAATTTCAACTTCAATTTCAACTTCAATTCCAACTTCAATTTCAACTTCAATTTCAACTTCAATTTCAACTTCAATTTCAACTTCAATTTCAACTTCAATTTCAACTTTAATTTCAACTTCAATTTCAACTTCAATTCCAACTTCAATTTCAACTTCAATTTCAACTTCAATTTCAACTTCAATTTCAACTTCAATTTCAACTTCAATTTCAATTTCAATTTCAACTTCAATTTCAACTTCAATTTTAATTTCAAATTCAACTTAAACTTCAATTTCAAACTTAACTTCAACTTCAACTTAACTTCAACTTTAACTTCAACTTCACTTTCAAGTTCAACTTCAAATTCATCTTCAACTTAACTTCAATTTTAATTTCAACTTCAATTTCAACATCAATTTCAACTTCAATTTTAACTTCAATTTCAACTTCAATTTCAACTTCAATTTCAACTTCAATTTCAACTTCAATTTCAACTTCAATTTCAACTTCAATTTCAACTTCAATTTCAACTTAAATTTCAACTTCAATTTCAACTTCAATTTCAACTTCAATTTCAATTTCAATTTCAATTTCAATGTCAATTTCAATTTCAATTTCACCTTCAATTTTAACTTCAATTTCAACTTCAATTACAACTTGAACTTCAATATTCAAACTTAACTTGAACTTCAACTTAACTTCAACTTCAACTTCAACTTCACTTTCAAGTTCAACTTCAAATTCAACTTCAACTTCAACTTCAACTTCAACTTCAACTTCAACTTCAATTTCAACTTCAATTTTAATTTCAATTTTAACTTGAATTTCAATTTCAATTTCAACTTCAATTACAACTTCAACTTCAATATTCAAACATAACTTGAACTTCAACTTAACTTCAACTTTAACTTCAACTTCACTTTCAAGTTCAACTTCAATTTCAACTTCAATTTCAATGTCAATTTCAACTTCAATTTCAACTTCAATTTTAACTCCAATTTCAACTTCAATTTCAACTTCAATTTCAACTTCAATTTCAACTTCAATTTCAACTTCAACTTCAACTTCAATTTCAACTTCAATTTTAATTTCAATTTTAACTTGAATTTCAATTTCAATTTCAACTTCAATTACAACTTCAACTTCAATATTTAAACTTAACTTGAACTTCAACTTAACTTCAACTTCAACTTCAACTTCACTTTCAAGTTCAACTTCAAATTTATCTTCAATTTTAACTTCAATTAAACTCAAAATTCAATTTCAACTTCAATTCCATCTTCATTTTCAACTTCAATTTCAACTTCAATTTCAATTTCAATTTCAACTTCAATTTCAACTTCAATTTCAACTTCAATTTCAACTTCAATTTCAACTTGAATTTCAACTTCAATTTCAACTTCAATTTCAACTTCAATTTCAACTTCAATTTCAACTTCAATTTTAATTTCAAATTCAACTTAAACTTCAATTTCAAACTTAACTTCAACTTCAACTTAACTTCAACTTCAACTTCACTTTCAAGTTCAACTTCAAATTCATCTTCAACTTTAACTTCAATTAAACTTAAACTTCAATTTTAACTTCAATTTCAACTTCAATTTCAACTTCACTTTCAACTTCAATTTCAACTTCAATTTCAACTTCAATTTTAACTTCAAATTCAATTTCAACTTCAATTTCAATTTCAATTTTAACTTGAACTTGAACTTAACTTCAACTTCAACTTCAATTTCACTTTCAAGTTCAACTTCAAATTCAACTTCAACTTCAACTTCAAATTCAACTTCAATTTTAACTTCAATTTCAACTTCAATTTCAACTTCAATTTCAACTTCAATTTTAACTTCAATTTCAACTTCAATTTCAACTTCAATTTCAACTTCAATTTCAACTCCAATTTCAACTTCAATTTTAACTTCAATTTCAACTTCAGTTTCAACTTCAATTTCAACTTCAATTTGAACTTCAATTTCAACTTCAATTACAACTTCAACTTCAATATTCAAACTTAACTTGAACTTCAACTTAAATTCAACTTCAACTTCAACTTCACTTTCAAGTTCAACTTCAAATTCAACTTCAATTTCAATTTCAATTTCAACTTCAATTTCAACTTCAATTTCAACTTCAATTTCAACTTCAATTTCAACTTCAATTTCAACTTCAATTTCAACTTCAATTCCAACTTCAATTTCAACTTCAATTTCAACTTCAATTACAACTTCAACTTCAATATTCAAACTTAACTTGAACTTCAACTTAAATTCAACTTCAACTTCAACTTCACTTTCAAGTTCAACTTCAAATTCAACTTCAATTTCAATTTCAATTTCAACTTCAATTTCAACTTCAATTTCAACTTCAATTTCAACTTCAATTTCAACTTCAATTTCAACTTCAATTTCAACTTCAATTCCAACTTCAATTTCAACTTCAATTTCAACTTCAATTTCAACTTCAATTTCAACTTCAATTACAACTTCAACTTCAATATTCAAACTTAACTTGAACTTCAACTTAAATTCAACTTCAACTTCAACTTCACTTTCAAGTTCAACTTCAAATTCAACTTCAATTTCAATTTCAATTTCAACTTCAATTTCAACTTCAATTTCAACTTCAATTTCAACTTCAATTTCAACTTCAATTTCAACTTCAATTTCAACTTCAATTCCAACTTCAATTTCAACTTCAATTTCAACTTCAATTTCAACTTCAATTTCAACTTCAATTTCAACTTCAATTTCAACTTCAATTTCAACTTCAATTCCAACTTCAATTTCAACTTCAATTTCAACTTCAATTTCAACTTCAATTTCAACTTCAATTTCAACTTCAATTTCAACTTCAATTTCAACTTCAATTTCAACTTCAATTTCAACTTCAATTTCAACTTCAATTTCAACTTCAATTTCAACTTCAATTTCAACTTCAATTTCAACTTCAGTTTCAACTTCAACTTAAACTTCAATTTCAAACTTAACTTCAACTTCAACTTATCTTCAACTTAACTTCAACTTAACTTCAACTTAACTTCAACTTTAACTTCAACTTCACGTTCAAGTTCAACTTCAAATTCATCTTCAACTTAACTTCAACTTCAACTTCAACTTCACTTTCAAGTTCAAGTTCAAATTCATTTTTAACTTCAATTTCAACTTCAATTTCAACTTCAATTTCAACTTCAATTTCAACTTCAATTTTAACTTCAATTTCAACTTCAATTTCAACTTCAATTTCAACTTCAATTTCAACTTCAATTTCAACTTCAATTTCAACTTCAATTTCAACTTCAATTTCAACTTCAATTTCAACTTCAATTTCAACTTCAATTTCAACTTCAATTTCAACTTCAATTTTAACTTCAAATTCAACTTAAACTTCAATTTCAAACTTAACTTCAACTTCAACTTAATTTCAACTTCAACTTCAACTTCACTTTCAAGTTCAACTTCAAATTCATCTTCAACTTTAACTTCAATTAAACTTAAACTTCAGTTTTAACTTCAATTTCAACTTCAATTTCAACTTCAATTACAACTTCAATTTCAACTTCAATTTCAACTTCAATTTCAACTCCAATTTCAACTTCAATTTCAACTTCAATTTCAACTTCAATTTCAACTTCAATTTCAACTTCAATTTCAACTTCAACTTCAACTTCAATTTCAAATTCAATTTTAATTTCAACTTTAACTTGAATTTCAATTTCAATTTCAACTTCAATTACAACTTCAACTTCAATATGCAAACTTAACTTGAACTTCAACTTAACTTCAACTTCAACTTCAACTTCACTTTCAAGTTCAACTTCAAATTCAACATCAACTTCAACTTCAATTTCAACTTCAATTCCAACTTCAATTTCAACTTCAATTTCAACTTCAATTTCAACTTCAATTCCAACTTCAATTTCAACTTCAATTTCAACTTCAATTTCAACTTCAATTTCAACTTCAATTTCAACTTCAATTTCAACTTCAATTTCAACTTCAATTTCAACTTCAATTTCAACTTCAATTTCAACTTCAATTCCAACTTCAATTTCAACTTCAATTTCAACTTCAATTTCAACTTCAATTTCAACTTCAATTTGAACTTCAATTTCAACTTCAATTTCAACTTCAATTTTAATTTCAAATTCAACTTAAACTTCAATTTCAAACTTAACTTCAACTTCAAATTAACTTCAACTTTAACTTCAACTTCACTTTCAAGTTCAACTTCAAATTCATCTTCAACTTAACTTCAACTTTAATTTCAAATTCAATTTCAACATCAATTTCAACTTCAATTTCAACTTCAATTTTAACTTCAATTTCAACTTCAATTTCAACTTCAATTTCAACTTCAATTTCAACTTCAATTTCAACTTCAATTTCAACTTCAATTTCAACTTCAATTTTAATTTCAAATTCAACTTAAACTTCAATTTCAAACTTAACTTCAACTTCAACTTAACTTCAACTTTAACTTCAACTTCACTTTCAAGTTCAAGTTCAAATTCATTTTTAACTTCAATTTCAACTTCAATTTCAACTTCAATTTCAACTTCAATTTCAACTTCAATTTTAACTTCAATTTCAACTTCAATTTCAACTTCAATTTCAACTTCAATTTCAACTTCAATTTCAACTTCAATTTCAACTTCAATTTCAACTTCAATTTCAACTTCAATTTCAACTTCAATTTCAACTTCAATTTCAACTTCAATTTTAACTTCAAATTCAACTTAAACTTCAATTTCAAACTTAACTTCAACTTCAACTTAATTTCAACTTCAACTTCAACTTCACTTTCAAGTTCAACTTCAAATTCATCTTCAACTTTAACTTCAATTAAACTTAAACTTCAGTTTTAACTTCAATTTCAACTTCAATTTCAACTTCAATTACAACTTCAATTTCAACTTCAATTTCAACTTCAATTTCAACTCCAATTTCAACTTCAATTTCAACTTCAATTTCAACTTCAATTTCAACTTCAATTTCAACTTCAATTTCAACTTCAATTTCAACTTCAATTTCAACTTCAATTTAAACTTCAACTTCAACTTCAATTTCAAATTCAATTTTAATTTCAATTTTAACTTGAATTTCAATTTCAATTTCAACTTCAATTACAACTTCAACTTCAATATTCAAACTTAACTTGAACTTCAACTTAACTTCAACTTCAACTTCAACTTCACTTTCAAGTTCAACTTCAAATTCAACATCAACTTCAACTTCAATTTCAACTTCAATTCCAACTTCAATTTCAACTTCAATTTCAACTTCAATTTCAACTTCAATTCCAACTTCAATTTCAACTTCAATTTCAACTTCAATTTCAACTTCAATTTCAACTTCAATTTCAACTTCAATTTCAACTTCAATTTCAACTTCAATTTCAACTTCAATTTCAACTTCAATTTCAACTTCAATTCCAACTTCAATTTCAACTTCAATTTCAACTTCAATTTCAACTTCAATTTCAACTTCAATTTCAACTTCAATTTCAACTTCAATTTCAACTTCAATTTCAACTTCAATTTCAACTTCAATTTTAATTTCAAATTCAACTTAAACTTCAATTTCAAACTTAACTTCAACTTCAACTTAACTTCAACTTTAACTTCAACTTCACTTTCAAGTTCAACTTCAAATTCATCTTCAACTTAACTTCAACTTTAATTTCAAATTCAATTTCAACATCAATTTCAACTTCAATTTCAACTTCAATTTTAACTTCAATTTCAACTTCAATTTCAACTTCAATTTCAACTTCAATTTCAACTTCAATTTCAACTTCAATTTCAACTTCAATTTCAACTTCAATTTCAACTTCAATTTTAATTTCAAATTCAACTTAAACTTCAATTTCAAACTTAACTTCAACTTCAACTTAACTTCAACTTTAACTTCAACTTCACTTTCAAGTTCAAGTTCAAATTCATTTTTAACTTCAATTTCAACTTCAATTTCAACTTCAATTTCAACTTCAATTTCAACTTCAATTTTAACTTCAATTTCAACTTCAATTTCAACTTCAATTTCAACTTCAATTTCAACTTCAATTTCAACTTCAATTTCAACTTCAATTTCAACTTCAATTTCAACTTCAATTTCAACTTCAATTTCAACTTCAATTTCAACTTCAATTTTAACTTCAAATTCAACTTAAACTTCAATTTCAAACTTAACTTCAACTTCAACTTAATTTCAACTTCAACTTCAACTTCACTTTCAAGTTCAACTTCAAATTCATCTTCAACTTTAACTTCAATTAAACTTAAACTTCAGTTTTAACTTCAATTTCAACTTCAATTTCAACTTCAATTACAACTTCAATTTCAACTTCAATTTCAACTTCAATTTCAACTCCAATTTCAACTTCAATTTCAACTTCAATTTCAACTTCAATTTCAACTTCAATTTCAACTTCAATTTCAACTTCAATTTCAACTTCAATTTCAACTTCAATTTAAACTTCAACTTCAACTTCAATTTCAAATTCAATTTTAATTTCAATTTTAACTTGAATTTCAATTTCAATTTCAACTTCAATTACAACTTCAACTTCAATATTCAAACTTAACTTGAACTTCAACTTAACTTCAACTTCAACTTCAACTTCACTTTCAAGTTCAACTTCAAATTCAACATCAACTTCAACTTCAATTTCAACTTCAATTCCAACTTCAATTTCAACTTCAATTTCAACTTCAATTTCAACTTCAATTCCAACTTCAATTTCAACTTCAATTTCAACTTCAATTTCAACTTCAATTTCAACTTCAATTTCAACTTCAATTTCAACTTCAATTTCAACTTCAATTTCAACTTCAATTTCAACTTCAATTTCAACTTCAATTTCAACTTCAATTCCAACTTCAATTTCGACTTCAATTTCAACTTCAATTTCAACTTCAATTTCAACTTCAATTTCAACTTCAATTTCAACTTCAATTTCAACTTCAATTTCAACTTCAATTTTAATTTCAAATTCAACTTAAACTTCAATTTCAAACTTAACTTCAACTTCAACTTAACTTCAACTTTAACTTCAACTTCACTTTCAAGTTCAACTTCAAATTCATCTTCAACTTAACTTCAACTTTAATTTCAAATTCAATTTCAACATCAATTTCAACTTCAATTTCAACTTCAATTTTAACTTCAATTTCAACTTCAATTTCAACTTCAATTTCAACTTCAATTTCAACTTCAATTTCAACTTCAATTTCAACTTCAATTTCAACTTCAATTTCAACTTCAATTTCAACTTCAATTTCAACTTCAATTTCAACTTCAATTTCAACTTCAATTTCAACTTCAATTTCAACTTCAATTTCAACTTCAATTTCAACTTCAATTTCAACTTCAATTTCAACTTCAATTTCAACTTCAATTTCAACTTCAATTTCAACTTCAATTTTAACTTCAATTTCAACTTCAATTTCAACTTCAATTTCAACTTCAATTTCAATTTCAATTTCAATTTCAATGTCAATTTCAATTTCAATTTCACCTTCAATTTTAACTTCAATTTCAACTTCAATTACAACTTGAACTTCAATATTCAAACTTAACTTGAACTTCAACTTAACTTCAACTTCAACTTCAACTTCACTTTCAAGTTCAACTTCAAATTCAACTTCAACTTCAACTTCAACTTCAACTTCAACTTCAACTTCAATTTCAACTTCAATTTTAATTTCAGTTTTAACTTGAATTTCAATTTCAATTTCAACTTCAATTACAACTTCAACTTCAATATTCAAACTTAACTTGAACTTCAACTTAACTTCAACTTTAACTTCAACTTCACTTTCAAGTTCAACTTCAATTTCAACTTCAATTTCAATGTCAATTTCAACTTCAATTTCAACTTCAATTTTAACTCCAATTTCAACTTCAATTTCAACTTCAATTTCAACTTCAATTTCAACTTCAATTTCAACTTCAACTTCAACTTCAATTTCAACTTCAATTTTAATTTCAATTTTAACTTGAATTTCAATTTCAATTTCAACTTCAATTACAACTTCAACTTCAATATTCAAACTTAACTTGAACTTCAACTTAACTTCAACTTCAACTTCAACTTCACTTTCAAGTTCAACTTCAAATTTATCTTCAATTTTAACTTCAATTAAACTCAAAATTCAATTTCAACTTCAATTCCATCTTCATTTTCAACTTCAATTTCAACTTCAATTTCAATTTCAATTTCAACTTCAATTTCAACTTCAATTTCAACTTCAATTTCAACTTCAATTTCAACTTCAATTTCAACTTCAATTTCAACTTCAATTTCAACTTCAATTTCAACTTCAATTTCAACTTCAATTTTAATTTCAAATTCAACTTAAACTTCAATTTAAACTTCAATTTCAAACTTAACTTCAACTTCAACTTAACTTCAACTTCAACTTCACTTTCAAGTTCAACTTCAAATTCATCTTCAACTTTAACTTCAATTAAACTTAAACTTCAATTTTAACTTCAATTTCAACTTCAATTTCAACTTCACTTTCAACTTCAATTTCAACTTCAATTTCAACTTCAATTTTAACTTCAAATTCAATTTCAACTTCAATTTCAATTTCAATTTTAACTTGAACTTGAACTTAACTTCAACTTCAACTTCAATTTCACTTTCAAGTTCAACTTCAAATTCAACTTCAACTTCAACTTCAAATTCAACTTCAATTTTAACTTCAATTTCAACTTCAATTTCAACTTCAATTTCAACTTCAATTTTAACTTCAATTTCAACTTCAATTTCAACTTCAATTTCAACTTCAATTTCAACTCCAATTTCAACTTCAATTTTAACTTCAATTTTAACTTCAATTTCAACTTCAGTTTCAACTTCAATTTCAACTTCAATTTGAACTT
This sequence comes from Brachycybe producta, assembly GCA_036925085.1. Taxonomy (NCBI): domain Eukaryota; kingdom Metazoa; phylum Arthropoda; class Diplopoda; order Playtdesmida; family Andrognathidae; genus Brachycybe; species Brachycybe producta. Next base: position 56,580 of record JAUPFP010000146.1, on the reverse strand, counting down.
CAATTTCAACTTCAATTACAACTTCAACTTCAATATTCAAACTTAACTTGAACTTCAACTTAAATTCAACTTCAACTTCAACTTCACTTTCAAGTTCAACTTCAAATTCAACTTCAATTTCAATTTCAATTTCAACTTCAATTTCAACTTCAATTTCAACTTCAATTTCAACTTCAATTTCAACTTCAATTTCAACTTCAATTTCAACTTCAATTCCAACTTCAATTTCAACTTCAATTTCAACTTCAATTACAACTTCAACTTCAATATTCAAACTTAACTTGAACTTCAACTTAAATTCAACTTCAACTTCAACTTCACTTTCAAGTTCAACTTCAAATTCAACTTCAATTTCAATTTCAATTTCAACTTCAATTTCAACTTCAATTTCAACTTCAATTTCAACTTCAATTTCAACTTCAATTTCAACTTCAATTTCAACTTCAATTCCAACTTCAATTTCAACTTCAATTTCAACTTCAATTTCAACTTCAATTTCAACTTCAATTTCAACTTCAATTTCAACTTCAATTTCAACTTCAATTTCAACTTCAATTACAACTTCAATTTCAACTTCAATTTCAACTTCAATTTCAACTCCAATTTCAACTTCAATTTCAACTTCAATTTCAACTTCAATTTCAACTTCAATTTCAACTTCAATTTCAACTTCAATTTCAACTTCACTTCAACTTCAATTTCAAATTCAATTTTAATTTCAATTTTAACTTGAATTTCAATTTCAATTTCAACTTCAATTACAACTTCAACTTCAATATTCAAACTTAACTTCAATTTCAACTTCAATTTCAAATTCAATTTCAACTTCAATTTCAACTTCAATTTCAACTTCAATTTCAACTTCAATTTCAACTTCAATTTCAACTTCAATTTCAACTTCAATTTCAACTTCAATTCCAACTTCAATTTCAACTTCAATTTCAACTTCAATTCCAACTTCAATTTCAACTTCAATTTCAACTTCAATTTCAACTTCAATTTCAACTTCAATTTCAACTTCAATTTCAACTTCAATTTCAACTTTAATTTCAACTTCAATTTCAACTTCAATTCCAACTTCAATTTCAACTTCAATTTCAACTTCAATTTCAACTTCAATTTCAACTTCAATTTCAACTTCAATTTCAACTTCAATTTCAACTTCAATTTCAACTTCAATTTCAACTTCAATTTCAACTTCAATTTTAATTTCAAATTCAACTTAAACTTCAATTTCAAACTTAACTTCAACTTCAACTTAACTTCAGCTTTAACTTCAACTTCACTTTCAAGTTCAACTTCAAATTCATCTTCAACTTAACTTCAATTTTAATTTCAACTTCAATTTCAACATCAATTTCAACTTCAATTTCAACTTCAATTTTAACTTCAATTTCAACTTCAATTTCAACTTCAATTTCAACTTCAATTTCAACTTCAATTTCAACTTCAATTTCAACTTCAATTTCAACTTCAACTTCAACTTCAATTTCAAATTCAATTTTAATTTCAATTTTAACTTGAATTTCAATTTCAATTTCAACTTCAATTACAACTTCAACTTCAATATTCAAACTTAACTTCAATTTCAACTTCAATTTCAACTTCAATTTCAACTTCAATTTCAACTTCAATTTCAACTTCAATTTCAACTTCAATTTCAACTTCAATTTCAACTTCAATTTCAACTTCAATTTCAACTTCAATTCCAACTTCAATTTCAACTTCAATTTCAACTTCAATTCCAACTTCAATTTCAACTTCAATTTCAACTTCAATTTCAACTTCAATTTCAACTTCAATTTCAACTTCAATTTCAACTTCAATTTCAACTTCAATTTCAACTTCAATTTCAACTTCAATTTCAACTTCAATTTCAACTTCAATTTCAACTTCAATTTCAACTTCAATTTCAACTTCAATTTCAACTTCAATTTCAACTTCAATTTCAACTTCAATTTCAACTTCAACTTAAACTTCAATTTCAAACTTAACTTCAACTTCAACTTATCTTCAACTTAACTTCAACTTAACTTCAACTTTAACTTCAACTTCACGTTCAAGTTCAACTTCAAATTCATCTTCAACTTAACTTCAACTTCAACTTCAACTTCACTTTCAAGTTCAAGTTCAAATTCATTTTTAACTTCAATTTCAACTTCAATTTCAACTTCAATTTCAACTTCAATTTCAACTTCAATTTTAACTTCAATTTCAACTTCAATTTCAACTTCAATTTCAACTTCAATTTCAACTTCAATTTCAACTTCAATTTCAACTTCAATTTCAACTTCAATTTCAACTTCAATTTCAACTTCAATTTCAACTTCAATTTCAACTTCAATTTCAACTTCAATTTTAACTTCAAATTCAACTTAAACTTCAATTTCAAACTTAACTTCAACTTCAACTTAATTTCAACTTCAACTTCAACTTCACTTTCAAGTTCAACTTCAAATTCATCTTCAACTTTAACTTCAATTAAACTTAAACTTCAGTTTTAACTTCAATTTCAACTTCAATTTCAACTTCAATTACAACTTCAATTTCAACTTCAATTTCAACTTCAATTTCAACTCCAATTTCAACTTCAATTTCAACTTCAATTTCAACTTCAATTTCAACTTCAATTTCAACTTCAATTTCAACTTCAACTTCAACTTCAATTTCAAATTCAATTTTAATTTCAATTTTAACTTGAATTTCAATTTCAATTTCAACTTCAATTACAACTTCAACTTCAATATTCAAACTTAACTTGAACTTCAACTTAACTTCAACTTCAACTTCAACTTCACTTTCAAGTTCAACTTCAAATTCAACATCAACTTCAACTTCAATTTCAACTTCAATTCCAACTTCAATTTCAACTTCAATTTCAACTTCAATTTCAACTTCAATTCCAACTTCAATTTCAACTTCAATTTCAACTTCAATTTCAACTTCAATTTCAACTTCAATTTCAACTTCAATTTCAACTTCAATTTCAACTTCAATTTCAACTTCAATTTCAACTTCAATTTCAACTTCAATTTCAACTTCAATTCCAACTTCAATTTCAACTTCAATTTCAACTTCAATTTCAACTTCAATTTCAACTTCAATTTGAACTTCAATTTCAACTTCAATTTCAACTTCAATTTTAATTTCAAATTCAACTTAAACTTCAATTTCAAACTTAACTTCAACTTCAAATTAACTTCAACTTTAACTTCAACTTCACTTTCAAGTTCAACTTCAAATTCATCTTCAACTTAACTTCAACTTTAATTTCAAATTCAATTTCAACATCAATTTCAACTTCAATTTCAACTTCAATTTTAACTTCAATTTCAACTTCAATTTCAACTTCAATTTCAACTTCAATTTCAACTTCAATTTCAACTTCAATTTCAAACTTAACTTCAACTTCAACTTAACTTCAACTTCAACTTCACTTTCAAGTTCAACTTCAAATTCATCTTCAACTTTAACTTCAATTAAACTTAAACTTCAATTTTAACTTCAATTTCAACTTCAATTTCAACTTCACTTTCAACTTCAATTTCAACTTCAATTTCAACTTCAATTTCAACTTCAAATTCAATTTCAACTTCAATTTCAATTTCAATTTTAACTTGAACTTGAACTTAACTTCAACTTCAACTTCAATTTCACTTTCAAGTTCAACTTCAAATTCAACTTCAACTTCAACTTCAAATTCAACTTCAATTTTAACTTCAATTTCAACTTCAATTTCAACTTCAATTTCAACTTCAATTTTAACTTCAATTTCAACTTCAATTTCAACTTCAATTTCAACTTCAATTTCAACTCCAATTTCAACTTCAATTTTAACTTCAATTTTAACTTCAATTTCAACTTCAGTTTCAACTTCAATTTCAACTTCAATTTGAACTTCAATTTCAACTTCAATTACAACTTCAACTTCAATATTCAAACTTAACTTGAACTTCAACTTAAATTCAACTTCAACTTCAACTTCACTTTCAAGTTCAACTTCAAATTCAACTTCAATTTCAATTTCAATTTCAACTTCAATTTCAACTTCAATTTCAACTTCAATTTCAACTTCAATTTCAACTTCAATTTCAACTTCAATTTCAACTTCAATTCCAACTTCAATTTCAACTTCAATTTCAACTTCAATTACAACTTCAACTTCAATATTCAAACTTAACTTGAACTTCAACTTAAATTCAACTTCAACTTCAACTTCACTTTCAAGTTCAACTTCAAATTCAACTTCAATTTCAATTTCAATTTCAACTTCAATTTCAACTTCAATTTCAACTTCAATTTCAACTTCAATTTCAACTTCAATTTCAACTTCAATTTCAACTTCAATTTCAACTTCAATTCCAACTTCAATTTCAACTTCAATTTCAACTTCAATTTCAACTTCAATTTCAACTTCAATTTCAACTTCAATTTCAACTTCAATTTCAACTTCAATTTCAACTTCAATTACAACTTCAATTTCAACTTCAATTTCAACTTCAATTTCAACTCCAATTTCAACTTCAATTTCAACTTCAATTTCAACTTCAATTTCAACTTCAATTTCAACTTCAATTTCAACTTCAATTTCAACTTCACTTCAACTTCAATTTCAAATTCAATTTTAATTTCAATTTTAACTTGAATTTCAATTTCAATTTCAACTTCAATTACAACTTCAACTTCAATATTCAAACTTAACTTCAATTTCAACTTCAATTTCAAATTCAATTTCAACTTCAATTTCAACTTCAATTTCAACTTCAATTTCAACTTCAATTTCAACTTCAATTTCAACTTCAATTTCAACTTCAATTTCAACTTCAATTCCAACTTCAATTTCAACTTCAATTTCAACTTCAATTCCAACTTCAATTACAACTTCAACTTCAATATTCAAACTTAACTTGAACTTCAACTTAAATTCAACTTCAACTTCAACTTCACTTTCAAGTTCAACTTCAAATTCAACTTCAATTTCAATTTCAATTTCAACTTCAATTTCAACTTCAATTTCAACTTCAATTTCAACTTCAATTTCAACTTCAATTTCAACTTCAATTTCAACTTCAATTCCAACTTCAATTTCAACTTCAATTTCAACTTCAATTACAACTTCAACTTCAATATTCAAACTTAACTTGAACTTCAACTTAAATTCAACTTCAACTTCAACTTCACTTTCAAGTTCAACTTCAAATTCAACTTCAATTTCAATTTCAATTTCAACTTCAATTTCAACTTCAATTTCAACTTCAATTTCAACTTCAATTTCAACTTCAATTTCAACTTCAATTTCAACTTCAATTTCAACTTCAATTCCAACTTCAATTTCAACTTCAATTTCAACTTCAATTTCAACTTCAATTTCAACTTCAATTTCAACTTCAATTTCAACTTCAATTTCAACTTCAATTTCAACTTCAATTACAACTTCAATTTCAACTTCAATTTCAACTTCAATTTCAACTCCAATTTCAACTTCAATTTCAACTTCAATTTCAACTTCAATTTCAACTTCAATTTCAACTTCAATTTCAACTTCAATTTCAACTTCACTTCAACTTCAATTTCAAATTCAATTTTAATTTCAATTTTAACTTGAATTTCAATTTCAATTTCAACTTCAATTTCAACTTCAATTTCAACTTCAATTTCAACTTCAATTTCAACTTCAATTTCAACTTCAATTTCAACTTCAATTTCAACTTCAATTCCAACTTCAATTTCAACTTCAATTTCAACTTCAATTCCAACTTCAATTTCAACTTCAATTTCAACTTCAATTTCAACTTCAATTTCAACTTCAATTTCAACTTCAATTTCAACTTCAATTTCAACTTTAATTTCAACTTCAATTTCAACTTCAATTCCAACTTCAATTTCAACTTCAATTTCAACTTCAATTTCAACTTCAATTTCAACTTCAATTTCAACTTCAATTTCAACTTCAATTTCAACTTCAATTTCAACTTCAATTTCAACTTCAATTTCAACTTCAATTTTAATTTCAAATTCAACTTAAACTTCAATTTCAAACTTAACTTCAACTTCAACTTAACTTCAGCTTTAACTTCAACTTCACTTTCAAGTTCAACTTCAAATTCATCTTCAACTTAACTTCAATTTTAATTTCAACTTCAATTTCAACATCAATTTCAACTTCAATTTCAACTTCAATTTTAACTTCAATTTCAACTTCAATTTCAACTTCAATTTCAACTTCAATTTCAACTTCAATTTCAACTTCAATTTCAACTTCAATTTCAACTTCAACTTCAACTTCAATTTCAAATTCAATTTTAATTTCAATTTTAACTTGAATTTCAATTTCAATTTCAACTTCAATTACAACTTCAACTTCAATATTCAAACTTAACTTCAATTTCAACTTCAATTTCAACTTCAATTTCAACTTCAATTTCAACTTCAATTTCAACTTCAATTTCAACTTCAATTTCAACTTCAATTTCAACTTCAATTTCAACTTCAATTTCAACTTCACTTCAACTTCAATTTCAAATTCAATTTTAATTTCAATTTTAACTTGAATTTCAATTTCAATTTCAACTTCAATTACAACTTCAACTTCAATATTCAAACTTAACTTCAATTTCAACTTCAATTTCAAATTCAATTTCAACTTCAATTTCAACTTCAATTTCAACTTCAATTTCAACTTCAATTTCAACTTCAATTTCAACTTCAATTTCAACTTCAATTTCAACTTCAATTCCAACTTCAATTTCAACTTCAATTTCAACTTCAATTCCAACTTCAATTTCAACTTCAATTTCAACTTCAATTTCAACTTCAATTTCAACTTCAATTTCAACTTCAATTTCAACTTCAATTTCAACTTTAATTTCAACTTCAATTTCAACTTCAATTCCAACTTCAATTTCAACTTCAATTTCAACTTCAATTTCAACTTCAATTTCAACTTCAATTTCAACTTCAATTTCAACTTCAATTTCAACTTCAATTTCAACTTCAATTTCAACTTCAATTTCAACTTCAATTTCAACTTCAATTTTAATTTCAAATTCAACTTAAACTTCAATTTCAAACTTAACTTCAACTTCAACTTAACTTCAGCTTTAACTTCAACTTCACTTTCAAGTTCAACTTCAAATTCATCTTCAACTTAACTTCAATTTTAATTTCAACTTCAATTTCAACATCAATTTCAACTTCAATTTCAACTTCAATTTTAACTTCAATTTCAACTTCAATTTCAACTTCAATTTCAACTTCAATTTCAACTTCAATTTCAACTTCAATTTCAACTTCAATTTCAACTTCAACTTCAACTTCAATTTCAAATTCAATTTTAATTTCAATTTTAACTTGAATTTCAATTTCAATTTCAACTTCAATTACAACTTCAACTTCAATATTCAAACTTAACTTCAATTTCAACTTCAATTTCAACTTCAATTTCAACTTCAATTTCAACTTCAATTTCAACTTCAATTTCAACTTCAATTTCAACTTCAATTTCAACTTCAATTTCAACTTCAATTTCAACTTCAATTCCAACTTCAATTTCAACTTCAATTTCAACTTCAATTCCAACTTCAATTTCAACTTCAATTTCAACTTCAATTTCAACTTCAATTTCAACTTCAATTTCAACTTCAATTTCAACTTCAATTTCAACTTCAATTTCAACTTCAATTTCAACTTCAATTTCAACTTCAATTTCAACTTCAATTTCAACTTCAATTTTAACTTCAATTTCAACTTCAATTTCAACTTCAATTTCAACTTCAATTTCAACTTCAACTTAAACTTCAATTTCAAACTTAACTTCAACTTCAACTTATCTTCAACTTAACTTCAACTTAACTTCAACTTTAACTTCAACTTCACGTTCAAGTTCAACTTCAAATTCATCTTCAACTTAACTTCAACTTCAACTTCAACTTCACTTTCAAGTTCAATTTCAAATTCAACTTCAACATCAACTTCAAATTCAACTTCAATTTTAACTTTAATTTCAAATTCAACTTCAACATCAACTTCAAATTCAACTTCAATTTTAACTTTAATTTCAACTTCAATATCAACTTCAATTTCAACTTCAATTTCAACTTCAATTTCAACTTCATTTTTAATTTCAAGTTCAACTTCAAATTCAACTTCAACTTCAACTTCAAATTCAACTTCAATTTCAATTTCAATTTCAACTTCAATTTCAACTTCAATTTCAACTTCAATTTCGACTTCAATTTCGACTTCAATTTCAACTTCAATTTCAACTTCAATTCCAACTTCAATTTCAACTTCAATTTCAACTTCAATTTCAACTTCAATTTCAACTTCAATTTCAACTTCAATTTCAACTTCAATTTCAACTTCAATTTCAACTTCAATTTCAACTTCAATTTCAACTTCAATTTCAACTTCAATTTCAACTTTAATTTCAACTTCAATTTCAACTTCAATTTCAACTTCAATTTCAACTTCAATTTCAACTTCAATTCCAACTTCAATTTTAACTTCAATTTCAACTTCAATTTCAACTTTAATTTCAACTTCAACTTCAACTTAACTTCAATTAAACTTAAACTTCAGTTTTAACTTCAATTTCAACTTTAATTTCAACTTCAAATTTAACTTCAATTTTTACTTCAATTTCAACTTCAATTTCAACTTCAATTTCAACTTCATTTTTAACTTCAATTTCAACTTCAATTTCAACTTCAATTTCAACTTCAATTTCAACTTCAATTTCAACTTCAATTTCAACTTCAATTTTATCTTCAATTTCAACTTCAATTTCCACTTCAATTTCAACTTCAATTTCAACTTCAATTTCAACTTCAATTTTAACTTCAATTTCAACTTCAACTTCACTTTCAAGTTCAATTTCAAATTCAACTTCAACATCAACTTCAAATTCAACTTCAATTTTAACTTTAACTTCAAATTCAACTTCAATTTTAACTTTAATTTCAACTTCAATATCAACTTCAATTTCAACTTCAATTTCAACTTCAATTTCAACTTCATTTTTAATTTCAAGTTCAACTTCAAATTCAACTTCAACTTCAACTTCAAATTCAACTTCAATTTCAATTTCAATTTCAACTTCAATTTCAACTTCAATTTCAACTTCAATTTCAACTTCAATTTCAACTTCAATTTCGACTTCAATTTCGACTTCAATTTCAACTTCAATTTCAACTTCAATTTCAACTTCAATTTCAACTTCAATTTCAACTTCAATTTCAACTTCAATTTCAACTTCAATTTCAACTTCAATTTCAACTTCAATTTCAACTTCAATTTCAACTTCAATTTCAACTTCAATTTCAACTTCAATTTCAACTTCAATTTCAACTTCAATTTCAACTTCAATTTCAACTTCAATTTCAACTTCAATTCCAACTTCAATTTTAACTTCAATTTCAACTTCAATTTCAACTTTAATTTCAACTTCAACTTCAACTTAACTTCAATTAAACTTAAACTTCAGTTTTAACTTCAATTTCAACTTTAATTTCAACTTCAAATTTAACTTCAATTTTTACTTCAATTTCAACTTCAATTTCAACTTCAATTTCAACTTCATTTTTAACTTCAATTTCAACTTCAATTTCAACTTCAATTTCAACTTCAATTTCAACTTCAATTTCAACTTCAATTTTATCTTCAATTTCAACTTCAATTTCCACTTCAATTTCAACTTCAATTTCAACTTCAATTTCAACTTCAATTTCAATTCAATTTCAACTTCAATTTCAACTTCAATTTCAACTTAAATTTCAACTTAAATTTCAACTTCAATTTCAACTTCAATTTTAACTTCAATTTCAACTTCAATTTCAACTTCAATTTCAACTTCAATTTCAACTTCAATTTCAACTTCAATTTCAACTTCAATTTTAACTTCAAATTCAACTTAAACTTCAATTTCAAACTTAACTTCAACTTCAACTTAACTTCAACTTAACTTCAACATCAACTTAACTTCAACTTAACTTCAACTTTAACTTCAACTTCACGTTCAAGTTCAACTTCAAATTCATCTTCAACTTAACTTCAACTTCAACTTCACTTTCAAGTTAAAGTTCAAATTCATTTTTAACTTCAATTTCAACTTCAATTTCAACTTCAATTTCAACTTCAATTTCAACTTCAATTTTAACTTCAATTTCAACTTCAATTTCAACTTCAATTTCAACTTCAATTTCAACTTCAACTTCAATTTCAACTTCAATTTCAACTTCAATTTCAACTTCAATTTCAACTTCAATTTCAACTTCAATTTCAACTTCAATTTCAACTTCAATTTCAACTTCAATTGCAACTTCAATTTTAACTTCAATTTCAACTTCAATTTTAACTTCAATTTCAACTTCAATTTTAACTTCAAATTCAACTTAAACTTCAATTTCAAACTTAACTTCAACTTCAACTTAATTTCAACTTCAATTTCAACTTCAATTTCAACTCCAATTTCAACTTCAATTTCAACTTCAATTTCAACTTCAATTTCAACTTCAATTTCAACTTCAATTTCAACTTCAATTTTAACTTCAAATTCAACTTAAACTTCAATTTCAAACTTAACTTCAACTTCAACTTAATTTCAACTTCAACTTCAACTTGACTTTCAAGTTCAACTTCAAATTCATCTTCAACTTAACTTCAACTTCAACTTCAACTTCACTTTCAAGTTCAATTTCAAATTCAACTTCAACATCAACTTCAAATTCAACTTCAATTTTAACTTTAATTTCAACTTCAATATCAACTTCAATTTCAACTTCAATTTTAACTTCAATTTCAACTTCACTTTCAACTTCAATTTCAACTTCAATTTCAATTTCAATTTCAACTTCAGTTTCAACTTCAATTTCAACTTTAATTTCAACTTCAATTTCAACTTCAATTTCAACTTCAATTTCAACTTCAATTTCAACTTCAATTGCAACTTCAATTTCAACTTCAATTTCAACTTCAATTTCAACTTCGATTTCAACTTCAATTTCAACTTCAATTTCAACTTCAATTTCAACTTCAATTTCAACTTCAATTTCAACTTCAATTTCAACTTCAATTTCAATGTCAATTTCAACTTCAATTTCAACTTCAATTTTAACTTCAATTTCAACTTCAATTTCAACTTCGATTTCAACTTCAATTTCAACTTCAATTTCAACTTCAATTTCAACTTCAATTTCAACTTCAATATCAACTTCAATTTCAACTTCAATTTCAATGTCAATTTCAACTTCAATTTCAACTTCAATTTTAACTTCAATTTCAACTTCAATTTTAACTTGAATTTTAATTTCAATTTCAACTTCAATTTAAACTTCAACTTCAATTTCAAACTTAACTTCAACTTCAACTTAACTTCAATTAAACTTCAACTTCAGTTTTAATTTCAATTTCAACTTCAATTTTAACTTCAATTTCAACTTCAATTTCAACTTCATTTTTAACTTCAATTTCAACTTCAATTTCAACTTCAATTTCAACTTCAATTTCAACTTCAATTTTAACTTCAATTTCAACTTCAATTTCAACTTCAATTTCAACTTCAATTTCAACTTCAATTTCAACTTCAATTTCAACTTCAATTTCAACTTCAACTTCAACTTCAATTTCAACTTCAATTTCAACTTCAATTTCAACTTCAATTTCAACTTCAATTTCAACTTCAATTTCAACTTCAATTTCAACTTCAATTTCAACTTCAATTTCAACTTCAATTGCAACTTCAATTTTAACTTCAATTTCAACTTCAATTTTAACTTCAAATTCAACTTAAACTTCAATTTCAAACTTAACTTCAACTTCAACTTAATTTCAACTTCAATTTCAACTTCAATTTCAACTTCAATTTCAACTCCAATTTCAACTTCAATTTCAACTTCAATTTCAACTTCAATTTCAACTTCAATTTTAACTTCAATTTCAACTTCAATTTTAACTTCAAATTCAACTTAAACTTCAATTTCAAACTTATCTTCAACTTCAACTTAATTTCAACTTCAACTTCAACTTGACTTTCAAGTTCAACTTCAAATTCATCTTCAACTTAACTTCAACTTCAACTTCAACTTCACTTTCAAGTTCAATTTCAAATTCAACTTCAACATCAACTTCAAATTCAACTTCAATTTTAACTTTAATTTCAACTTCAATATCAACTTCAATTTCAACTTCAATTTTAACTTCAATTTCAATGTCAATTTCAACTTCAATTTCAACTTCAATTTTAACTTCAATTTCAACTTCAACTTCACTTTCAAGTTCAATTTCAAATTCAACTTCAACATCAACTTCAAATTCAACTTCAATTTTAATTTTAATTTCAAATTCAACTTCAACATCAACTTCAAATTCAACTTCAATTTTAACTTTAATTTCAACTTCAATATCAACTTCAATTTCAACTTCAATTTCAACTTCAATTTCAACTTCATTTTTAATTTCAAGTTCAACTTCAAATTCAACTTCAACTTCAACTTCAAATTCAACTTCAATTTCAATTTCAATTTCAACTTCAATTTCAACTTCAATTTCAACTTCAATTTCGACTTCAATTTCGACTTCAATTTCAACTTCAATTTCAACTTCAATTCCAACTTCAATTTCAACTTCAATTTCAACTTCAATTTCAACTTCAATTTCAACTTCAATTTCAACTTCAATTTCAACTTCAATTTCAACTTCAATTTCAACTTCAATTTCAACTTCAATTTCAACTTCAATTTCAACTTCAATTTCAACTTTAATTTCAACTTCAATTTCAACTTCAATTTCAACTTCAATTTCAACTTCAATTTCAACTTCAATTCCAACTTCAATTTTAACTTCAATTTCAACTTCAATTTCAACTTTAATTTCAACTTCAACTTCAACTTAACTTCAATTAAACTTAAACTTCAGTTTTAACTTCAATTTCAACTTTAATTTCAACTTCAAATTTAACTTCAATTTTTACTTCAATTTCAACTTCAATTTCAACTTCAATTTCAACTTCATTTTTAACTTCAATTTCAACTTCAATTTCAACTTCAATTTCAACTTCAATTTCAACTTCAATTTCAACTTCAATTTTATCTTCAATTTCAACTTCAATTTCCACTTCAATTTCAACTTCAATTTCAACTTCAATTTCAACTTCAATTTTAACTTCAATTTCAACTTCAACTTCACTTTCAAGTTCAATTTCAAATTCAACTTCAACATCAACTTCAAATTCAACTTCAATTTTAACTTTAATTTCAAATTCAACTTCAACATCAACTTCAAATTCAACTTCAATTTTAACTTTAATTTCAACTTCAATATCAACTTCAATTTCAACTTCAATTTCAACTTCAATTTCAACTTCATTTTTAATTTCAAGTTCAACTTCAAATTCAACTTCAACTTCAACTTCAAATTCAACTTCAATTTCAATTTCAATTTCAACTTCAATTTCAACTTCAATTTCAACTTCAATTTCAACTTCAATTTCGACTTCAATTTCGACTTCAATTTCAACTTCAATTTCAACTTCAATTCCAACTTCAATTTCAACTTCAATTTCAACTTCAATTTCAACTTCAATTTCAACTTCAATTTCAACTTCAATTTCAACTTCAATTTCAACTTCAATTTCAACTTCAATTTCAACTTCAATTTCAACTTCAATTTCAACTTCAATTTCAACTTCAATTTCAACTTCAATTTCAACTTCAATTTCAACTTCAATTTCAACTTCAATTCCAACTTCAATTTTAACTTCAATTTCAACTTCAATTTCAACTTTAATTTCAACTTCAACTTCAACTTAACTTCAATTAAACTTAAACTTAGTTTTAACTTCAATTTCAACTTTAATTTCAACTTCAAATTTAACTTCAATTTTTACTTCAATTTCAACTTCAATTTCAACTTCAATTTCAACTTCATTTTTAACTTCAATTTCAACTTCAATTTCAACTTCAATTTCAACTTCAATTTCAACTTCAATTTCAACTTCAATTTTATCTTCAATTTCAACTTCAATTTCCACTTCAATTTCAACTTCAATTTCAACTTCAATTTCAACTTCAATTTCAACTTCAATTTCAACTTCAATTTCAACTTAAATTTCAACTTAAATTTCAACTTCAATTTCAACTTCAATTTTAACTTCAATTTCAACTTCAATTTCAACTTCAATTTCAACTTCAATTTCAACTTCAATTTCAACTTCAATTTCAACTTCAATTTTAACTTCAAATTCAACTTAAACTTCAATTTCAAACTTAACTTCAACTTCAACTTAACTTCAACTTAACTTCAACATCAACTTAACTTCAACTTAACTTCAACTTTAACTTCAACTTCACGTTCAAGTTCAACTTCAAATTCATCTTCAACTTAACTTCAACTTCAACTTCACTTTCAAGTTAAAGTTCAAATTCATTTTTAACTTCAATTTCAACTTCAATTTCAACTTCAATTTCAACTTCAATTTCAACTTCAATTTTAACTTCAATTTCAACTTCAATTTCAACTTCAATTTCAACTTCAATTTCAACTTCAACTTCAATTTCAACTTCAATTTCAACTTCAATTTCAACTTCAATTTCAACTTCAATTTCAACTTCAATTTCAACTTCAATTTCAACTTCAATTTCAACTTCAATTGCAACTTCAATTTTAACTTCAATTTCAACTTCAATTTTAACTTCAATTTCAACTTCAATTTTAACTTCAAATTCAACTTAAACTTCAATTTCAAACTTAACTTCAACTTCAACTTAATTTCAACTTCAATTTCAACTTCAATTTCAACTCCAATTTCAACTTCAATTTCAACTTCAATTTCAACTTCAATTTCAACTTCAATTTCAACTTCAATTTCAACTTCAATTTTAACTTCAAATTCAACTTAAACTTCAATTTCAAACTTAACTTCAACTTCAACTTAATTTCAACTTCAACTTCAACTTGACTTTCAAGTTCAACTTCAAATTCATCTTCAACTTAACTTCAACTTCAACTTCAACTTCACTTTCAAGTTCAATTTCAAATTCAACTTCAACATCAACTTCAAATTCAACTTCAATTTTAGCTTTAATTTCAACTTCAATATCAACTTCAATTTCAACTTCAATTTTAACTTCAATTTCAACTTCAATTTCAACTTCAATTTCAACTTCAATTTCAACTTCAATTTCATCTTCAATTTCAACTTCACTTTCAACTTCAATTTTAACTTCAATTTCAATTTCAATTTCAACTTCAGTTTCAACTTCAATTTCAACTTCAATTTCAACTTCAATTTCAACTTCAATTTCAACTTCAGTTTCAACTTCAATTTCAACTTCAATTTCAACTTCAATTTCAACTTCAATTTCAACTTCAATTTCAACTTCAATTCCAACTTCAATTTTAACTTCAATTTCAACTTCAATTTCAACTTTAATTTCAACTTCAACTTCAACTTAACTTCAATTAAACTTAAACTTCAGTTTTAACTTCAATTTCAACTTTAATTTCAACTTCAAA
Organism: Brachycybe producta; assembly: GCA_036925085.1. Taxonomy (NCBI): domain Eukaryota; kingdom Metazoa; phylum Arthropoda; class Diplopoda; order Playtdesmida; family Andrognathidae; genus Brachycybe; species Brachycybe producta. The sequence continues at coordinate 41,070 of JAUPFP010000146.1, read as the reverse complement.
TTTAACTTCAATTTTTACTTCAATTTCAACTTCAATTTCAACTTCAATTTCAACTTCATTTTTAACTTCAATTTCAACTTCAATTTCAACTTCAATTTCAACTTCAATTTCAACTTCAATTTCAACTTCAATTTCAACTTCAATTTTATCTTCAATTTCAACTTCAATTTCCACTTCAATTTCAACTTCAATTTCAACTTCAATTTCAACTTCAATTTCAATTCAATTTCAACTTCAATTTCAACTTCAATTTCAACTTAAATTTCAACTTAAATTTCAACTTCAATTTCAACTTCAATTTTAACTTCAATTTCAACTTCAATTTCAACTTCAATTTCAACTTCAATTTCAACTTCAATTTCAACTTCAATTTCAACTTCAATTTCAACTTCAATTTTAACTTCAAATTCAACTTAAACTTCAATTTCAAACTTAACTTCAACTTCAACTTAACTTCAACTTAACTTCAACTTCAACTTAACTTCAACTTAACTTCAACTTTAACTTCAACTTCACGTTCAAGTTCAACTTCAAATTCATCTTCAACTTAACTTCAACTTCAACTTCACTTTCAAGTTAAAGTTCAAATTCATTTTTAACTTCAATTTCAACTTCAATTTCAACTTCAATTTCAACTTCAATTTTAACTTCAATTTCAACTTCAATTTCAACTTCAATTTCAACTTCAATTTCAACTTCAACTTCAATTTCAACTTCAATTTCAACTTCAATTTCAACTTCAATTTCAACTTCAATTTCAACTTCAATTTCAACTTCAATTTCAACTTCAATTTCAACTTCAATTGCAACTTCAATTTTAACTTCAATTTCAACTTCAATTTTAACTTCAATTTCAACTTCAATTTTAACTTCAAATTCAACTTAAACTTCAATTTCAAACTTAACTTCAACTTCAACTTAATTTCAACTTCAATTTCAACTTCAATTTCAACTCCAATTTCAACTTCAATTTCAACTTCAATTTCAACTTCAATTTCAACTTCAATTTCAACTTCAATTTCAACTTCAATTTTAACTTCAAATTCAACTTAAACTTCAATTTCAAACTTAGCTTCAACTTCAACTTAATTTCAACTTCAACTTCAACTTGACTTTCAAGTTCAACTTCAAATTCATCTTCAACTTAACTTCAACTTCAACTTCAACTTCACTTTCAAGTTCAATTTCAAATTCAACTTCAACATCAACTTCAAATTCAACTTCAATTTTAGCTTTAATTTCAACTTCAATATCAACTTCAATTTCAACTTCAATTTTAACTTCAATTTCAACTTCAATTTCAACTTCAATTTCAACTTCAATTTCAACTTCAATTTCATCTTCAATTTCAACTTCACTTTCAACTTCAATTTTAACTTCAATTTCAATTTCAATTTCAACTTCAGTTTCAACTTCAATTTCAACTTCAATTTCAACTTCAATTTCAACTTCAATTTCAACTTCAGTTTCAACTTCAATTTCAACTTCAATTTCAACTTCAATTTCAACTTCAATTTCAACTTCAATTTCAACTTCAATTTCAACTTCAATTTTAACTTCAAATTCAACTTAAACTTCAATTTCAAACTTAACTTCAACTTCAACTTAACTTCAACTTAACTTCAACTTCAACTTAACTTCAACTTAACTTCAACTTAACTTCAACTTTAACTTCAACTTCACGTTCAAGTTCAACTTCAAATTCATCTTCAACTTAACTTCAACTTCAACTTCACTTTCAAGTTAAAGTTCAAATTCATTTTTAACTTCAATTTCAACTTCAATTTCAACTTCAATTTTAACTTCAATTTCAACTTCAATTTCAACTTCAATTTCAACTTCAATTTCAACTTCAACTTCAATTTCAACTTCAATTTCAACTTCAATTTCAACTTCAATTTCAACTTCAATTTCAACTTCAATTTCAACTTCAATTTCAACTTCAATTTCAACTTCAATTTCAACTTCAATTTCAACTTCAATTGCAACTTCAATTTTAACTTCAATTTCAACTTCAATTTTAACTTCAAATTCAACTTAAACTTCAATTTCAAACTTAACTTCAACTTCAACTTAATTTCAACTTCAATTTCAACTTCAATTTCAACTCCAATTTCAACTTCAATTTCAACTTCAATTTCAACTTCAATTTCAACTTCAATTTCAACTTCAATTTCAACTTCAATTTCAACTTCAATTTTAACTTCAAATTCAACTTAAACTTCAATTTCAAACTTAACTTCAACTTCAACTTAATTTCAACTTCAACTTCAACTTCACTTTCAAGTTCAACTTCAAATTCATCTTCAACTTAACTTCAACTTCAACTTCAACTTCACTTTCAAGTTCAATTTCAAATTCAACTTCAACATCAACTTCAAATTCAACTTCAATTTTAGCTTTAATTTCAACTTCAATATCAACTTCAATTTCAACTTCAATTTTAACTTCAATTTCAACTTCAATTTCAACTTCAATTTCAACTTCAATTTCAACTTCAATTTCATCTTCAATTTCAACTTCACTTTCAACTTCAATTTTAACTTCAATTTCAATTTCAATTTCAACTTCAGTTTCAACTTCAATTTCAACTTCAATTTCAACTTCAATTTCAACTTCAATTTCAACTTCAATTGCAACTTCAATTTCAACTTCAATTTCAACTTCAATTTCAACTTCGATTTCAACTTCAATTTCAACTTCAATTTCAACTTCAATTTCAACTTCAATTTCAACTTCAATTTCAACTTCAATTTCAACTTCAATTTCAACTTCAATTTCAACTTCAATTCCAACTTCAATTTTAACTTCAATTTCAACTTCAATTTCAACTTTAATTTCAACTTCAACTTCAACTTAACTTCAATTAAACTTAAACTTCAGTTTTAACTTCAATTTCAACTTTAATTTCAACTTCAAATTTAACTTCAATTTCAACTTTAATTTCAACTTCAATATTAACTTCAATTTTAACTTCAATTTCAACTTCAATTTCAACTTCAATTTCAACTTCATTTTTAACTTCAATTTCAACTTCAATTTCAACTTCAATTTCAACTTCAATTTCAACTTCAATTTTAACTTCAATTTCAACTTCAATTTCAACTTCAATTTCAACTTCAATTTCAACTTCAATTTCAACTTCAATTTCAACTTCAATTTCAACTTCAATTTCAACTTCAATTTCAATTTCAATTTCAACTTCAATTTCAACTTCAATTTCAACTTCAATTTCAACTTCAATTTTGTAAAGACCCGACTTGGGTCCGTTGCAACACCCCGGCAAAACTTCCCCGTCTTACCGGATCCTGACCTCCTTGGGGCCGAGGTCGAAGCGCTGGCTGCCCGCTCCTGTCTGTCTGTGCCCTGGGTGGCACCGGTTGGAGGTCCCACACGCCGCACGTCGCCGTACGAAAGACCGACGAACCCGACGCGAGAATCCACGGTGAACCCCCGGTGGATCTCACTGTGGATTCTCGCGTCGGGTTCGTCGGTCTTTCGTCCGGCGACGTGCGGCGTGTGGGACCTCCGACCGGTGCCACCCAGGGCACGGACAGACAGGAGCAGGCAGCCAGCGCTTCGACCTCGGCCCCAAGGAGGTCAGGATCCGGTAAGACGGGGAAGTTTTGCCGGGGTGTTGCAACGGACCGAAGTCGGGTCGTTACAATTGGTGGAGGTGCCGGGTAGCGCCACTGCTGCCGCTCTTGACGGTCGAAAGACCATAGAAACTGTTTGCCACTGCCGGGCGTGGACTTTGTCCACGGTACAGCGGTGAAAAACAGTTGTTGACCGTGAACTTTACCGGTAGATCGGTAGTAAACCGTGGGGCACGGACATTTGTCCGTGGGACTACGGTTGAAAACAATCTACGGCCAAGTTTACCGGTAGTATACCGAAGGGCACGGACTGTTGTCCGTAGAACTACGGTAGAAACCGGTTCACGGTCAGGGTCGGTAGACCGGAGTCGTGAGTACGCCTGTAGGGCGTGGACATTTGTCCACGGTACTACGGTGGAAAACGGCTTAGGGTGTAGTAGTCCGGTAAAGGACCGTGGAACACGGACGGGTTTGTCCGTGATACCGCGGTGGTTACCGGGGAAAGCCCTAGGTTCTCCGCAAGTAGGACGGTGGGCACGGTGGTTGACCGTGCAGGACCGTTCGAAAGCGGGATAACGGTGATTTTTACCGCTAGTATACCGGTAGCACGGTTGTTTACCGTGCAAGACCGGTAGAACACGGTAAAAAGGGACTTTTTACCGCAAGTAGACGGTGGAATACGGACTTTTGTCCGTGGATCACCGTTCGAACACAGTAAAAAGGGAGTTTCACCATCAGTGGACGGTAGATTACGGACTTTTGTCCGTGTATCTCCGTTCGAGGACGGTGAAAGTTACTCCAACCGTAAATCTAACCGTGGGACACGGACCGTTGTCCGTGATACTGTGGTTATTTGCGGTTTTACCGGTGTTTGACGGTGTGTGGCGGGCTTTTGTCCGTGTATCACCGGGCAGACACGGTGAAAAGGGAGTTTTACCGTTAGTAGACGGTGAATTGCGGACTTTTGTCCGTGAATTACCGGTCGAACACGGTAAAAAGGTAGTTTCACCGCTAGTAGATGGTGATTTGCGGATTGTTGTCCGTGAATCTCCGTTCGAATACGGTGAAAAGAGACTCTAACCATACGGTTACCGTGGGACACGGACATTTGTCCGTGAAACTACGGTTTGGTACGGTTCTACCGTTGTTTGACGGTGATTTCGGGACTTTGGTCCGTGAATTCACCGGATTTCACGGTAGATTCTCTCACCTACAAGTGGTGGCCGTTTCTGTCCGTTTCTGTCCGTGTTCGCACGGTGGGAATCGGCCTAAACCCCGTTCTCCCCGATGGTAGGTCGAGGTAACGGTGTAGGCGAGAGATTGGAGTTGCGTTCCCGCACCATCGGCCGTGGTATTCGGCCGGAGGGGCAGCAACCTGGTTTGGTTGCTGTTGGCGGGAACAGACACGGTGGTTCCGTGGGGGAAGGTGCCATAGGGGATGTCCCTACGGACCGACCTCCGTACGGAGACTTTGTAACGGTGCGATCGCACCGTGGAGGCATTGTCACCAACGGAACACCGTTGGATGGTGGTGAAGGGGTTGTGAGGACCCCAGCAGAGATAGGCACGCGGCCTTTGGCCGGTGTCCTGGCCTCCACTGCCACCGGTCCGGTTGGACACGGTGGGGAACTCTTAAGTGAGTCAGTGGGGACTCTGTTGGGTAGTCCGCAGGGCACGGAGTCATTGTTGACATCGTGGTCCGAGGAAGAACTCCTTGCAGTTGCCAGGGGGATAGACTACCTGCGGTTGCAGGGTCGTCTGCCCCAAGGGATCCATGATATCCAGAAGGGGCAACCGCAGTTACCACCATCGCCCGTGCACCGGGGAGGTGTACAAAGGGAGGCGCCACCGGTTTCGACCAGGCGGATACCTCCTGGAGGAACTTGGACCGCTCCTGTGGGAGTTGGTCATGGAGTTCCTCCGCACGTTCAGCAGCCGAGGGTCCACTTGGTGGAACCCACGGAAGCTGAGCTTGATGCTGAGACTTCGGGAAACCGGAGCAGGGCACCACGGCCGGTAAGTACCGCGCCGTGGACGCCTGCACCGGCCGTCCCGTCGGAGATTCAGGCGTTTGGGTTTTTCAACCCAGTCCACTCGTTCATACGGTATGATGGACGAGAGGACATTATGCCTTTTCTCCGACAGTTTGAAGCCAAAGCGAGGGCTCAGCGCTGGACGGATGAGGCCAGGTGCAGTTTCTTTACGTACCTGCTCGACGGCCCGGCTGAAGAATACTATGCCAGTTTGGTAGAGTTTCAGCCGGACTTGACCTGGCCGGAGCTAAAGGAGGCCATGTTCCAGCATTTCGGGACCAAGAATCAGGCTCAGGCTTGTTTCGATCGGTTTGAAACAATGGTGCAGGGGCCGACCGAGTCGCTCCAGGCATTCTACTGGCGCTTTATTGAGCTAGCAGAACGAGTTTCTCCTAATGAGGATGAGTCTTGTCGACTCCTCCGATTTAAGAAGAAACTGCAGCCGGCGATCCTCAGACCGCTCTGGGGATCGAAGGCCGAAACGGTGCGGGCGTTCACCGCGGAGGCAATGTTGGTTGAGGCTGACATGCTGACGGCGGGTGAATTGCCTGCCCGTACCTTGACGGTACCAGAGACCAAGACTACGGTCAAGGCCTCAGGTGCTGTGGCACAGCCCAAAGGCTCTGCTAAGTCTTCCTCCAACCCTTCGGGTGCAAAGGCGACTGTTCCGTCCAATGCGGACGGAGCGACTGCCAAGACCGGAGGGAAGAAGGGTAATAAGACTAGGCGGCGGAGCCAGGGTGGAAATCAGTCCACAGCAGCACCGTCTGGGTCTGGCCAATCGGCTGGAGGTGGTGGTCCCACCCGAAAGCAACCAGGTCCATGCTACAAGTGCGACCAAATGGGTCACTTGAAGAAGGATTGTCCGGAGGCTTTGGCCTGAGGGCAGGTTGCTAGGGTGACACCTGGCAGAAGCCAGGTGGTGCCGTATGGCACGGGTCTTGTACCCGTGGTACTGCAGGACCGTGAGTGTCTGTCTACCGTAATTAACGGACAGACATACTATCTGCCTGTTGCCAGAGACGATGGTGCACCATCGTTAAACCGGCAACGGTCGCTGCAGAACTGAGCTGCAGTCGACCGGGTTCGCTTAAAAACTCAGGTGTCCGGCAAAGCCGGCGAAGTGAGGAAGGGACGTACCTTCGGGCAGTGTCCAAGTATGTGGGAATCCTGCATGAAGCAGGGGTGCCTCTGGCGAGGTCTGCGGACCCAGAAATTACCCAGTGGGTATTTCAAGAGCCAAGCCCCACACTGGAAGCTGCGCTTGCCCGGCTGGAGAGCTGGGTGGCACCTTTCTTCCCTGATTGTGGGGAAGAAGGTCCGGAACGTACGGGCATTACGAGGGCTTCGAGCGTTGGTGCACCCATGCTGTCGCCCCGGCCTAGTAGGTCTCCTGGTTTGGAGACTGGTACCCAGACCCCCGAGCATCCGGTACGACCATCCCTTGTGGATGGGAGGACGGATGAAACTCGGAAAAGTAATGTCGGGCAACGACGGTTGCCTATACCTGAATTACAGAGCCGTGCTTATTTGCGTGGGGCACCACGTGTTCTGGTGTCGATGAACGATCGGCTGGTTGAGTCGATCGTCGACACTGGTGCCGAGGTATCGGTAATGAGCATGTCGGTGGCACAGGAGATGGGGTTACCGGTGCAGAAGGTTAGCCTTCCCTCATGCCTGACGGGCATGAGCGGGTACTCCATCGAGATAGAAGGAGTCATGTACGTGGACATGTCAATCCACGGGAGGTCCATCCGAACCCATCCTTTCCTCATTGATGGTGAAGGAGAAGCCATAATAGGTGTTGACCTGGCTTCTCGGTTTGGGCTGATGGTGGACATTGTGAGCCGGAAGTTGTATTTCCGGGAAGACATCTGGAATGCACATCCAGATGCTCTTCATGCCGCACTGGCCATTCAGGCTTTGCAGGTACTTCGGTACAGCTTCCGAACTCGTTATTGGAGGCGTTGGCGAAGCTTCACGATTCTGTGGAGCCTCTGCTACTCCCTCCCTACGGGATACCGGAAGGGATGCCTGCAGATCCTGGAAAGGTGGATGGGTGGGTCGACATTGTGTCGCCTGAACTCGCTGAGACCAGTTCTCCAATTAGGAGCGGGGATGTTTGTTCCCTGCGACTGTTGGAGAACGTATGGCTACCAGCTCATGAGCGGAAGGTGGTTTCCGTGAGCTTGGTAGAGCATGCTGGCCCTGGTCAGCTGCTTCTCGTAGAGCCCCATCGTAAAGCCTTAGGTGGCCGTGGTCTGTTGGCGGTGGCAGGAATTGCCGAAGCCACAGAACAAGGCACTTACGATATATGGCTTGAGAATGTTGCTGACGTTCCCGTTGCCCTGGAGACAGGGGAGGGTGTCGCAACGGCTCAAGCTGTGGAGGCAGCCATTGTGGTGGGACTGGACGGTCCATCTAAGTTGAGAGGGGGAGACCCCACTCATGGAGATGGCCGGCCATGGGGGCTTCCACCTAAGTTGAGAGGGGCGACCGGTAAAGGTCGCCGAGTCCTCAATGCGGAAGTGAAACCCACTCTTGAGGAGTGTCTTAAAATCGGACCTGGTCTGAAGCCTGAAGAGGCGGCACAGCTTCGGAGTTCCTACTGGAACGCCGTGATCATTTCGCGTTCGATTACACAGAGCTGGGGGAAACCCCGCTCGTCAAACATACGATTGATACCGGTGGGTTACCTCCGGTGCGGGAAGGATTGCGAAGAACCGCTCGGCGGCTCGTGCGATCGAGCGTGAAGAGGTAGCGAAAATGTTGGATGCAGGGGTAATCCAACCTTCGCATAGTCCTTACGCAAGCCCTATCTTACTTGTTCGCAAGAAGGATGGTGGCTTTCGTTTCTGTGTGAACTATCGGAGACTGAATGCCCAGACAAAGGCGGATCAGTACCCGCTACCTCGCATCGATGATGCCATCGATTCGCTAGCCGGAGCAAAGTATTTTGCAACCCTGGACCTTGCTAGTGGTTACTGGCAGGTCAGGATGGCGGAGCCAGACATTGAGAAGACAGCATTCATTTGCTCTCAAGGTCTGTTTGAGTTCCGAAAATAGCCTTTCGGACTCTGCAATGCTCCTGCCACTATGCAAAGAGCGTTAGACCTCTTGTTGGCGGGACACAAGTGGGAGAGCTGCTTGGTGTACCTAGACGACATTATCGTCTTTGGGAGCACCTTTGAGCAGTTTCTCGAACGCTTGAGTACTGTCCTGCGACTGTTACGAGGGGCGGAGCTGAAACTCCAGCCGAAGAAGTGTTTCTTCGGATTTGACAAGGTCAAATATCTCGGTCACATAGTGAGTGCCGAGGGAGTTGCTCCGGACCCGGGACTCGTGAGAGCAGTCGAAGAGTTCAGTGTCCCTACAACGGTGACCGCCGTCCGAAGTTTTCTTGGACTGGCCGGCTACTACCGTAGGTTCATTAAGGACTTCGCCAAGGTCGCAAGACCACTGCATGATCTGACTAGGAAGGATGCGTCCTTTGACTGGTCGGAGCAGTGTGGTCTAGCTTTAGAGCGGTTAAAGGCATTTTTAACCGAAGCACCGGTGCTCACCATGTATGATCCACGTGGTGAGGTGTTAATTCACACCGATGCTAGTGGGTACGGTCTAGGTGTCGTACTATACCAGAAGCTACCTGAGGACAAGGCTCCTCGGGTTCTGGCCTATGCTAGCCGTCTCATGAAGGGACCGGAAAAACGGTATAGTGTCACCGAGCAGGAATGCTTGGCGATCATGTTTGCCGTGGGTAAATTCCGACCTTACATCTTTAACCGGGACTTTGTGATCGTAACAGATCACCATGCGCTCTGTCATTTGCAGACTGCCAAAAACCTGCAAGGCAGGTTGGGGCGTTGGCAAATGCAGTTGCAGGAGTACCGGTATAAGATTCAGTTCAAGAAGGGGAAACTTCATGAGGATGCTGACTGTTTGAGTCGGTATCCGGTGAATGAAGTTGACGATCCTTCTTTGCCTGAACACGTTGAGGCTGACGTGGGTGAGGTAATTTACCGGGCCCGGTCTGAGGTGGATTGGGTTATGGAGCAGGCCAATGACAATTGGTGCTCCAAGGTGAAGCGTGAGCTCTACACCGACCCCAACTCGAACTTAAGGTTCAAGTTCGTGGTGGCAAACCAATTGTTGTATGCCATCAAATCCATACAGGATCGCACCAGAACTGTGTTGGTTGTGCCAAGGTCGTGTCAAGCCTTCTGCTTGCGGAAGTTGCACGATAGCTCCGAAGCTGGTCACTTCGGAGTGTACAAGACATACCAACGGTTGCGTACTCGTTTCTACTGGTTAGGTATGAAACGTGACACGGTGGAGTATGTTAAATCATGCTTGGTGTGTCAGAGAGTACGACAGTTTGCAAGAGCTCAAGGATTCTTGCAACCGATAGTTCCAGAGTACCCAGTTCATGCCTGGGGAATGGACTTCGTTGGGCCGTTTCCTGCGTCCGTGGGTAGAGTCACCTATGTTTTGATCATGGTGGACTACTTCACGCTTTACGGCGTGGCGAAGGCAGTATGAAGGGCTACGGCCGCTTGTGTTGTCAAGTTCCTGAAAGATGAGATCTTGTTGGTGTATGGCATACCGACAACTCTCATCTCGGATCGTGGTTCCCAGTTCTGTAGCAAGCTTTTGCGAAAGTTCAGGGAGCGCTATAATATAGCGCAGCACCACACGACGGCGTACCATCCGCAAGCGAATGGGCTTACGGAACGTACGAATAAAACCGTAATGGAGACCATAAAGCGTTACCTTGATCCCCTCAAGGACCAACGTGATTGGTTTGAGAAGTTACGGCCCGCCGTGTGGGCCTACAACACTGCGGTGCAGGAGAGCACGGAAGTGTCTCCGTATCAATTGTTGTTTGGCCGCGAACCTAGGTTGGGGATTGATAATCTCCTTCCTGACGGTCCGATCCGCGACTTGCCTGACCAGCAAGCCGTGGAGGAGCGTGCTCGTCAAAATTTGGCAGCCACTCAGGCGAGGCAGAAGAGCCGGTATGACGCTGGCCGGGTGCAGCCACCCCTGTACCAACCTGGTATGAAGGTTTGGATGAGGGATATGGCTGGGAAACTCGGCCAAGCCAAGAAGTGGAACTTTGCGTACAAGGCTGAACTGGGTACGGTGGTCCGGCAGGTTTCCGACCTAGTCTACGAAATAGAGTTCGTAGATGGGTATGGTCGGAAGGTGCGGGACCGGTTTCATGTTGATAACCTGATGCCGTACGTTCCCACATGTGGAGTTCGTGAGGAAGATGGCCTAGGTGGCTCTGACACCTCATCGAACTCCAGTGGGACCAGTGATGCTGAGTCCCAGGATGATAGGACGGTGGAGGACAATAATGTTCCTCCGGGACCGTCCAGTCGGCCTGGCTTGGCTAGTGAGTCTACCGACTCTGAGGCAGAGGAAGCTTGCATCACCTCAAAAGCCTTCGGTTTCCTCGGACGGAGGTTATACCGTGGCTGAGGTGCTTCCTCTGCCTCAGAGTCGGTAGTAGGAGCCAATTTGTGGCTAAGCGCCATCCTGTTTGGAAAAGTAAACAGGGACGGTCGTTTGCTGCTAGTTGGCTCCTGAAACGATTGTTTCACCGGAGGAAATGGGGCTCTTACTGAGAGAGAGGCTCAGCTTGAGAGGAGGGAAGCTGCCATGGCATTGCTTATGCTGGCAGTAGGCCTTCTAGCTGAGGCCCATGCTCATCCTGAGGGAGCCCCAGGGGCTGCCCGGCCTGAAGACCAACCTCCTGCCGTGGGTTCGCCCGCAGCAGTGGCTGGTTCTTCGGGTAGGCAGTCTGGGACTCCCAAGAGGGACCGAAGAATGGAGAAAAAGGCCAACCAGCCTTCAGTATCCACTCCTAGGAAGAGCACTCCAGTGAGTGGTGGTGGTGGTCAGGGACAGAAATGTCCCCGCCCTTTCACCCCACCAGTTGTCAGTCATCCGGCAGGGAAAAAGGCCACGACCTCACATGGAGGTCCGGCTGGCTTCCCTGCAGGCAAGTGGAGCTATGAGGACCGTGCACGGTACCACATGGCTCAAGCGGCAAAGTGCGAAGCTCGGATAACGAGAGCTAAGCAGGTTGAACGCCGTCAGGAGTTCGAGCCCCGGACCTCTCAGTTTCCGCCCCTGCGGGGAACTGAAGTTCGGAATCTGCTCGTTACAGGGGAACCTCCTGTTGGACGTGGTGTCGCACTTGTTGCGAGGGCCTCAACCGCCGCTGGCCAACAGCGCATTGCCCAGAGGGGGGCGATGCAGGCTCCCAAGGCAACTACCCAAGGTGCGGGAGCTAAAACTGTTGGTAGCAAGGGTCAGCCGACCCTTGCACCGGGGAAATTAAAGATTCCCCGGGATAAGAGAGGGCATGTCGTGGCGGCACGACAGTCCTCAATTGTCAAGTCGGCTACGGGAGTCAACTCGGAGGCGAGTACAGCTTCGGCTGGAAAGGCTTCGGTTGGGAAGTCCGGTCACTCGAAGGGGGCTAACCACCCTCCTAAGTCTGACCGGCCCGGTGAGTCTTTGAGCTTAGGTGTGTCCGGCTCAAAGCACGGTAAACCTTCTTCCCAAAAGAAGAAACAGAAGGTGGACAAGAAAAAGTCCAGGTTTGGGAAGAAGGGAGGTCCAGGACCTTCTGGTCAGGAGTCCCTGGGGACGACTGCCAGAAGGGTTGGGATGGACGAGGAGGAGTCCCGACACGGTGCGACCGTGTCGGCCGGGAACCAGCCGTACCATACCCGTCAGGTAATGACGGCGCGGACGGATGGGAGGTCAATGCGAGACATTGGTCTCGGTATACCTCCATCCTCCCCGAAGGTGGTCACGGTACCGAACCCACGGGTTCGGTCGGTGGGAACTCTCCGCCGGGTCAGCTCGCATTCACCTAGATGCGGGGGCAGCCCGGTGGGGAAAGTTAGTGTTCCTACCAAACGTGGTCCCGTGCCTTCCATTGGAAGGACACCCTTCTCTCTGAGTCCTGACAAGGGGGTCTTTGGGACCCTAGGACCGGAAGAGGAAGCCAGGTCTCCCCAGCCTGCGGGCAAGGGTCGACATTCTGGAGCCAGTCCTCCGTATTCAGAAAGAGAGGTCTTTCTGAATAACCGACTTGGTCTGTGGCAGGACCAGCCGGGAATGGAGGGGTTCCAGTACCTTGGTTATTACCGTTTGGGAGAGCCACTCCCGGTACCATGGTTTCGGTCGTTGCCATCATTTAGCATGTGATATGTGCTTGCTTTTGGTGGTAGAGACTTTCCGGTGTTGCTGGTCGTCAACCCGGTTAGGAGACGTTTTGCATTTTTGGATGTGATGGGGACAGGAGCTGGATTAGTTCGTCTAGTCCAGCTCGCGGCACCATACGTCCAGCGTCTCCTTGGCTGCGACTTAGAAGAGATGGTTGGAGAATTTGTTGTCCAACCACTACGAGGGAGCGAGTCTGATCCCGCAGCCGCTCTCGTAGATCTTCTAACGAGTCGGACCCTACGTAGGGGTCCGCAGCTTGCCACTCTAGCCAGCGATGTGTTTCGACGGCAGGAGGAGGCAAGGCTCAGGGGGACTGAGTTCGATATCAGACACGGGTGGCAGAACACCCGGATGTGCCTGTGGTGGGCACGTCGGTGGATATCGGAGTGGTTGGGCACTCCGGTGGTTCCACCGCCGATGAATTCAGCCTGAAGCTGAGTGGGGGTCGCAGGAGCAATCCTTGCTGGCTCGACTGACCTGATCCCGGGGCGGATCAGGGAAGTTGAGAGGATTGTGACAACCCAGTTTTGCTCTCTATGTGGAGCAGAACTAAATCTCCTGTGTCGTCTGCTAGGCTGGCTATTTAGCTGCCAGGCAGACGACAAAATGGCCAGCAAGGGTCACTGTCCTCCCCCAGGTGGAGCAGCCTGGGGGTATATAATGGTGGCGGCCATTATATTCTAGGCAGTGTGTGTTAGACCCTGATGCAGTGTGCATGTGTTGTGCTCTGTTTTTTCATCAGGTGGCCAAGATGGCCACCATTCATCTTAATCTTTTGTGTGGTTCAGGTGTGTTACACCTTAGCTCCTGGCTGGATTAGCCAGGAGATATCCTTGCATCTCTAAAAGGGGTCATCTTTTGTTTGCTCTCTGCTGGACTAAGCATCCAGCAGATATTGCTTATTGAGTGAGTGTTTTTACATTTATTCCATTGAATAAATACTTTATTATTTTCACTCATACACACTGTGTCCGTGTCATTATTTTCTGCAATCTGGGGAAGTATCCGCGGGGAGGGTGGGGGTTTCCGGTGGGGGGACACCGGAATCATCACCGGCCTTCATCCGTCGTTTTCGGCCGGTGCTTCACGTCGGTGTCCACGGTGAGATCCACCGGGGGTTCACCGTGGATTCTCGCGTCGGGTTCGTCAGTCTTTCGTTCGGCGACGTGTGGCGTGTGGGACCTCCGACCGGTGCTACCCAGGGCACGGACAGACAGGAGCGGGCAGCCAGCGTTTCGACCTCGCCCCAAGGAGGTCAGGATCCGGTAAGACGGGGAAGTTTTGCCGGGGTGTTGCAACGGACCCAAGTCGGGTCGTTACAATTTCAACTTCAATTTCAACTTCAATTTCAACTTCAATTTCAAATTCAATTTCAACTTCAATTTCAACTTCAATTTCAAATTCAATTTCAACTTCAATTTCAACTTCAATTTCAACTTCAATTTCAACTTCAATTTCAACTTCAATTTCAACTTCAATTTTAACTTCAAATTCAACTTAAACTTCAATTTCAAACTTAACTTCAACTTCAACTTAACTTCAACTTAACTTCAACTTTAACTTCAACTTCATGTTCAAGTTCAACTTCAATTTCAACTTCAATTTCAACTTCAATTTCAACTTCAATTTTAACTTCAATTTTAACTTCAATTTCAACTTCAATTTCAACTTCAATTTCAACTTCAATTTCAACTTCAATTTCAACTTCAATTTCAACTTCAATTTCAACTTCAATTTCAACTTCAATTTCAACTTCAATTTCAACTTCAATTTCAACTTCAATTTCAACTTCAATTTTAATTTCAAATTCAACTTAAACTTCAATTTAAACTTCAACTTCAACTTAACTTCAACTTTAACTTCAACTTTAACTTCAACTTTAACTTCAACTTTAACTTCAACTTCACTTTCAAGTTCAACTTCAAATTCATCTTCAACTTAACTTCAATTTCAACTTCAATTTCAACTTCAATTTCAACTTCAATTTCAACTTCAATTTCAACTTCAATTTTAACTTCAATTTTAACTTCAATTTCAACTTCAATTTCAACTTCAATTTCAACTTCAATTTCAACTTCAATTTCAACTTCAATTTCAACTTCAATTTCAACTTCAATTTCAACTTCAATTTCAACTTCAATTTCAACTTCAATTTCAACTTCAATTCAACTTCAATTTTAATTTCAAATTCAACTTAAACTTCAATTTAAACTTAACTTCAACTTCAACTTAACTTCAACTTTAACTTCAACTTTAACTTCAACTTTAACTTCAACTTTAACTTCAACTTTAACTTCAACTTCACTTTCAAGTTCAACTTCAAATTCATCTTCAACTTAACTTCAATTTCAACTTCAATTTCAACTTCAATTTCAACTTCAATTTCAACTTCAATTTCAACTTCAATTTCAACTTCAATTTCAACTTCAATTTCAACTTCAATTTCAACTTCAATTTTAATTTCAATTTCAACTTCAATTTCAACTTCAATTTCAACTTCAATTTCAACTTCAATTTCAACTTCAATTTCAACTTCAATTTCAACTTCAATTTCAACTTCAATTTCAACTTCAATTTCAACTTCAATTTCAACTTCAATTTCAAATTCAATTTCAACTTCAATTTCAACTTCAATTTCAACTTCAATTTCAACTTCAATTTCAACTTCAATTTCAACTTCAATTTTAACTTCAAATTCAACTTAAACTTCAATTTCAAACTTAACTTCAACTTCAACTTAACTTCAACTTAACTTCAACTTAACTTCAACTTTAACTTCAACTTCATGTTCAAGTTCAACTTCAATTTCAACTTCAATTTCAACTTCAATTTCAACTTCAATTTTAACTTCAATTTTAACTTCAATTTCAACTTCAATTTCAACTTCAATTTCAACTTCAATTTCAACTTCAATTTCAACTTCAATTTCAACTTCAATTTCAACTTCAATTTCAACTTCAATTTCAACTTCAATTTCAACTTCAATTTTAATTTCAAATTCAACTTAAACTTCAATTTAAACTTAACTTAAACTTCAACTTAACTTCAACTTTAACTTCAACTTTAACTTCAACTTTAACTTCAAATTTAACTTCAACTTTAACTTCAACTTCACTTTCAAGTTCAACTTCAAATTCATCTTCAACTTAACTTTAACTTCAACTTTAACTTCACTTTCAAGTTCAACTTCAAATTCATCTTCAACTTTAACTTCAATTAAACTTAAACTTCAATTTCAACTTCATTTCAACTTCAATTTCAACTTCAATTTCAACTTCGATTTCAACTTAACTTCAATTAAACTTCAACTTCAGTTTTAATTTCAATTTCAACTTCAATTTTAACTTCAATTTCAACTTCAATTTCAACTTGAATTTCAACTTCAACTTCAACTTAACTTCAATTAAACTTAAACTTCAGTTTTAACTTCAATTTCAACTTTAATTTCAACTTCAATATTAACTTCAATTTTAACTTCAATTTCAACTTCAATTTCAACTTCAATTTCAACTTCATTTTTAACTTCAATTTTAACTTCAATTTCAACTTCAATTTCAACTTCATTTCAACTTCAATTTTAACTTCAATTTCAACTTCAATTTCAACTTCAATTTCAACTTCAATTTCAACTTCAATTTCAACTTCAATTTCAACTTCAATTTCAATTTCAATTTCAACTTCAATTTCAACTTCAATTTCAACTTCAATTTCAACTTCAATTTCAACTTCAATTTCAACTTCAATTTCAACTTCAATTTCAACTTCAATTTCAACTTCAATTTCAACTTCAATTTCAACTTCAATTTCAACTTCAATTTCAACTTCAATTTCAACTTCAATTTCAACTTCAATTTTAACTTCAATTTCAACTTCAATTTCAACTTCAATTTCAACTTCAATTTCAACTTCAATTTCAACTTCAATTTCAACTTCAATTTTAACTTCAAATTCAACTTAAACTTCAATTTCAAACTTAACTTCAACTTCAACTTAACTTCAACTTAACTTCAACTTAACTTCAACTTAACTTCAACTTTAACTTCAACTTCATGTTCAAGTTCAACTTCAATTTCAACTTCAATTTCAACTTCAATTTCAACTTCAATTGTAACTTCAATTTCAACTTCAATTTCAACTTCAATTTCAACTTCAATTTCAACTTCAATTTCAACTTCAATTTCAACTTCAATTTCAACTTCAATTTCAACTTCAATTTCAACTTCAATTTCAACTTCAATTTCAACTTCAATTTCAACTTCAATTTCAACTTCAATTTTAACTCAAATTCAACTTAAACTTCAATTTCAAACTTAACTTCAACTTCAACTTAACTTCAACTTAACTTCAACTTAACTTCAACTTTAACTTCAACTTCATGTTCAAGTTCAACTTCAATTTCAACTTCAATTTCAACTTCAATTTCAACTTCAATTTCAACTTCAATTTCAACTTCAATTTTAATTTCAAATTCAACTTAAGCTTCAATTTCAAACTTAACTTCAACTTCAACTTAACTTCAACTTTAACTTCAACTTTAACTTCAACTTCACTTTCAAGTTCAACTTCAAATTCATCTTCAACTTAACTTCAACTTCAACTTCAACTTCACTTTCAAGTTCAACTTCAAATTCATCTTCAACTTTAACTTCAATTAAACTTAAACTTCAATTTAACTTCAATTTCAACTTCAAATTCAACTTCAATTTCAACTTCAAGTTCAATTTCAATTTCAATTTCAACTTTCAATTTCAACTTCAATTTCAACTTCAATTTCAACTTCAATTTCAACTTCAATTTCAACTTCAATTTCAACTTCAATTTTAACTTCAATTTCAACTTCAATTTCAAATTCACTTCAACTTCAACTTCAAATTCAACTTCAATTTTAACTTCAATTTCAACTTCAATTTCAACTTCAATTTCAACTTCAATTTTAACTTCAATTTCAACTTCAATTTCAACTTCAATTTCAACTTCAATTTCAACTCCAATTTTAACTTCAATTTCAACTTCAATTTCAACTTCAATTTCAACTTCAATTTCAACTTCAATTTCAACTTCAATTTCAACTTCAATTTCAATTTTAATTTTAACTTGAATTTCAACTTCAATTTCAACTTCAATTACAACTTCAATTTCAATATTCAAACTTAACTTGAACTTCAAATTAAATTCAACTTCAACTTCAACTTCACTTTCAAGTTCAATTTCAAATTGAACTTCAACTTCAACTTCAAATTCAACTTCAATTTCAATTTCAATTTCAACTTCAATTTCAACTTCAATTTCAACTTCAATTTCAACTTCAATTTCAACTTCAATTTCAACTTCAATTTCAACTTCAATTTCAACTTCAATTTCAACTTCAATTTCAACTTCAATTTCAACTTCAATTTAATTTCAAATTCAACTTAAACTTCAATTTAAACTTCAACTTTAACTTCAACTTTAACTTCAACTTCACTTTCAAGTTCAACTTCAAATTCATCTTCAGACTTAACTTTAACTTCAACTTTAACTTCACTTTCAAGTTACAACTTCAAATTCATCTTCAACTTTAACTTCAATTAAACTTAAACTTCAATTTCAACTTCAATTTCAACTTCAATTTCAACTTCAATTTCAACTTCGATTTCAACTTAACTTCAATTAAACTTCAACTTCAGTTTTAATTTCAATTTCAACTTCAATTTTAACTTCAATTTCAACTTCAATTTCAACTTGAATTTCAACTTCAACTTCAACTTAACTTCAGATTAAACTTAAACTTCAGTTTTAACTTCAATTTCAACTTTAATTTCAACTTCAATATTAACTTCAATTTTAACTTCAATTTCAACTTCAATTTCAACTTCAATTTCAACTTCATTTTTAACTTCAATTTTAACTTCAATTTCAACTTCAATTTCAACTTCAATTTCAACTTCAATTTCAACTTCAATTTCAACTTCAATTTCAATTTCAATTTCAACTTCAATTTCAACTTCAATTTCAACTTCAATTTCAACTTCAATTTCAACTTCAATTTCAACTTCAATTTCAACTTCAATTTCAACTTCAATTTCAACTTCAATTTCAACTTCAATTTCAACTTCAATTTCAACTTCAATTCAACTTCAATTTCAACTTCAATTTCAACTTCATTTCAACTTCAATTCAACTTCAATTTCAACTTCAATTTCAACTTCAATTTCAACTTCAATTTCAACTTCAATTTCAACTTCAATTTCAACTTCAATTTCAACTTCAATTTCAACTTCAATTTCAACTTCAATTTCAACTTCAATTTCAACTTCAATTTCAACTTCAATTTCAACTTCAATTTTAACTTCAAATTCAACTTAAACTTCAATTTCAAACTTAACTTCAACTTCAACTTAACTTCATCTTAACTTCAACTTAACTTCAACTTTAACTTCAACTTCATGTTCAAGTTCAACTTCAGATTTCAACTTCAATTTCAACTTCAATTTCAACTTCAATTGTAACTTCAATTTTAACTTCAATTTCAACTTCATTTCAACTTCAATTTCAACTTCAATTTCAACTTCAATTTCAACTTCAATTTCAACTTCAATTTCAACTTCAATTTCAACTTCAATTTTAATTTCAAATTCAACTTAGCTTCAATTTCAAACTTAACTTCAACTTCAACTTAACTTCAACTTTAACTTCAACTTTAACTTCAACTTCACTTTCAAGTTCAACTTCAAATTCATCTTCAACTTAACTTTAACTTCAACTTCAACTTCACTTTCAAGTTCAACTTCAAATTCATCTTCAACTTTAACTTCAAGTTCAATTTCAATTTCAATTTCAACTTTCAATTTCAACTTCAATTTCAACTTCAATTTCAACTTCAATTTCAACTTCAATTTCAACTTCAATTTCAACTTCAATTTCAACTTCAATTTCAACTTCAATTTTAACTTCAATTTCAACTTCAATTTCAAATTCAATTTCAACTTCAATTTCAATTTCAATTCAACTTCAATTTCAACTTCAATTTTAACTTCAATTTCAACTTCAATTTCAAATTCAACTTCAACTTCAACTTCAAATTCAACTTCAATTTTAACTTCAATTTCAACTTCAATTTCAACTTCAATTTTAACTTCAATTTCAACTTCAATTTCAACTTCAATTTCAACTTCAATTTCAACTCCAATTTCAACTTCAATTTCAACTTCAATTTCAACTTCAATTTCAACTTCAATTTCAACTTCAATTTCAACTTCAATTTCAACTTCAATTTCAACTTCAATTTCAACTTCAATTTCATTTTAATTTAACTTGAATTTCAACTTCAATTTCAACTTCAATTACAACTTCAATTTCAATATTCAAACTTAACTTGAACTTCAAATTAAATTCAACTTCAACTTCACTTCACTTTCAAGTTCAATTTCAAATTCAACTTCAACTTCAACTTCAAATTCTACTTCAATTTCAATTTCAATTTCAACTTCAATTTCAACTTCAATTTCAACTTCAATTTTGACTTCAATTTCAACTTCAATTTCAACTTCAATTTCAACTTCAATTTCAACTTGAATTTCAACTTCAACTCAACTTAACTTCAATTAAACTTAAACTTCAGTTTTAACTTCAATTTCAACTTTAATTTCAACTTTAAACTTCAACTTCACTTTCAAGTTCAACTTCAAATTCATCTTCAACTTAACTTTAACTTCAACTTTAACTTCACTTTCAAGTTCAACTTCAAATTCATCTTCAACTTTAACTTCAATAAACTTAAACTTCAATTTCAACTTCAATTTCAACTTCAATTTCAACTTCAATTTCAACTTCGATTTCAACTTAACTTCAATTAAACTTCAACTTCAGTTTTAATTTCAATTTCAACTTCAATTTTAACTTCAATTTCAACTTCAATTTCAACTTGAATTTCAACTTCAACTTCAACTTAACTTCAATTAAACTTAAACTTCAGTTTTAACTTCAATTTCAACTTTAATTTCAACTTCAATATTAACTTCAATTTTAACTTCAATTTCAACTTCAATTTCAACTTCAATTTCAACTTCATTTTTAACTTCAATTTTAACTTCAATTTCAACTTCAATGTCAACTTCAATTTCAACTTCAATTTCAACTTCAATTTCAACTTCAATTTCAATTTCAATTTCAACTTCAATTTCAACTTCAATTTCAACTTCAATTTCAACTTCAATTTCAACTTCAATTTCAACTTCAATTTCAACTTCAATTTCAACTTCAATTTCAACTTCAATTTCAACTTCAATTTCAACTTCAATTTCAACTTCAATTTCAACTTCAATTTCAACTTCAATTTCAACTTCAATTTCAACTTCAATTTCAACTTCAATTTCAACTTCAATTTCAACTTCAATTTCAACTTCAATTTCAACTTCAATTTCAACTTCAATTTCAACTTCAATTTCCAACTTCAATTTCAACTTCAATTTCAACTTCAATTTCAACTTCAATTTCAACTTCAATTTTAACTTCAAATTCAACTTAAACTTCAATTTCAAACTTAACTTCAACTTCAACTTACTTCAACTTAACTTCAACTTAACTTCAACTTTAACTTCAACTTCATGTTCAAGTTCAACTTCAATTTCAACTTCAATTTCACTTCAATTTCAACTTCAATTGTAACTTCAATTTTAACTTCAATTTCAACTTCAATTTCAACTTCAATTTCAACTTCAATTTCAACTTCAATTTCAACTTCAATTTCAACTTCAATTTCAACTTCAATTTTAATTTCAAATTCAACTTAAGCTTCAATTTCAAACTTAACTTCAACTTCAACTTAACTTCAACTTTAACTTCAACTTTAACTTCAACTTCACTTTCAAGTTCAACTTCAAATTCATCTTCAACTTAACTTTAACTTCAACTTCAACTTCACTTTCAAGTTCAACTTCAAATTCATCTTCAACTTTAACTTCAAGTTCAATTTCAATTTCAATTTCAACTTTCAATTTCAACTTCAATTTCAACTTCATTTCAACTTCAATTTCAACTTCAATTTCAACTTCAATTTCAACTTCAATTTCAACTTCAATTTCAACTTCAATTTTAACTTCAATTTCAACTTCAATTTCAAATTCAATTTCAACTTCAATTTCAACTTCAATTTCAACTTCAATTTCAACTTCAATTTTAACTTCAATTTCAACTTCAATTTCAAATTCAACTTCAACTTCAACTTCAAATTCAACTTCAATTTTAACTTCAATTTCAACTTCAATTTCAACTTCAATTTTAACTTCAATTTCAACTTCAATTTCAACTTCAATTTCAAACTTCAATTTCAACTCCAATTTCAACTTCAATTTCAACTTCAATTTCAACTTCAATTTCAACTTCAATTTCAACTTCAATTTCAACTTCAATTTCAACTTCAATTTCAACTTCAATTTTCAATTTTAATTTTAACTTGAATTTCAACTTCAATTTCAACTTCAATTACAACTTCAATTTCAATATTCAAACTTAACTTGAACTTCAAATTAAATTCAACTTCAACTTCAACTTCACTTTCAAGTTCAATTTCAAATTCAACTTCAACTTCAACTTCAAATTCTACTTCAATTTCAATTTCAATTTCAACTTCAATTTCAACTTCAATTTCAACTTCAATTTTGACTTCAATTTCAACTTCAATTTCAACTTCAATTTCAACTTTAATTCCAACTTCAATTTCAACTTCAATTTCAACTTCAATTTCAACTTCAATTTCAACTTCAATTTCAACTTCAATTTCAACTTCAATTTCAACTTCAATTTCAACTTCATTTTTAACTTCAATTTCAACTTCAATTTCAACTTTAATTTCAACTTCAATTTCAACTTCAATTTCAACTTCAATTTCAACTTCAATTTCAACTTCAATTTCAACTTCAATTTCAACTTCAATTTCAACTTCAATTTCAACTTCAATTTCAACTTCAATTTCAACTTCATTTTTAACTTCAATTTCAACTTCAATTTCAACTTTAATTTCAACTTCAATTTCAACTTCAGTTTTAACTTCAATTTCAACTTTAATTTTAACTTCAAATTTAACTTCAATTTTAACTTCAATTTCAACTTCAATTTCAACTTCAATTTCAACTTCATTTTTAACTTCAATTTCAACTTCAATTTCAACTTCAATTTCAACTTCAATTTCAACTTTAACTTCAATTAAACTTAACGTTTAAATTGAACTTCATTTTCAACTATTTCAACTATTTCAACTATTCAACTCTCTATTTCAACTTCAATTTTAACTTCAATTTCAACTTCAATTTCAAATTCAATTTCAACTTCAATTTCAACTTCAATTTCAACTTCAATTTCAACTTCAATTTTAACTTCAATTTCAACTTCAATTTCAAATTCAACTTCAACTTCAACTTCAAATTCAACTTCAATTTTAACTTCAATTTCAACTTCAATTTCAACTTCAATTTTAACTTCAATTTCAACTTCAATTTCAACTTCAATTTCAACTTCAATTTCAACTCCAATTTCAACTTCAATTTCAACTTCAATTTCAACTTCAATTTCAACTTCAATTTCAACTTCAATTTCAACTTCAATTTCAACTTCAATTTCAACTTCAATTTCAATTTTAATTTTAACTTGAATTTCAACTTCAATTTCAACTTCAATTACAACTTCAATTTCAATATTCAAACTTAACTTGAACTTCAAATTAAATTCAACTTCAACTTCAACTTCACTTTCAAGTTCAATTTCAAATTCAACTTCAACTTCAACTTCAAATTCTACTTCAATTTCAATTTCAATTTCAACTTCAATTTCAACTTCAATTTCAACTTCAATTTTGACTTCAATTTCAACTTCAATTTCAACTTCAATTTCAACTTTAATTCCAACTTCAATTTCAACTTCAATTTCAACTTCAATTTCAACTTCAATTTCAACTTCAATTTCAACTTCAATTTCAACTTCAATTTCAACTTCAATTTCAACTTCATTTTTAACTTCAATTTCAACTTCAATTTCAACTTTAATTTCAACTTCAATTTCAACTTCAATTTCAACTTCAATTTCAACTTCAATTTCAACTTCAATTTCAACTTCAATTTCAACTTCAATTTCAACTTCAATTTCAACTTCATTTTTAACTTCAATTTCAACTTCAATTTCAACTTTAATTTCAACTTCAATTTCAACTTCAGTTTTAACTTCAATTTCAACTTTAATTTTAACTTCAAATTTAACTTCAATTTTAACTTCAATTTCAACTTCAATTTCAACTTCAATTTCAACTTCATTTTTAACTTCAATTTCAACTTCAATTTCAACTTCAATTTCAACTTCAATTTCAACTTTAACTTCAATTAAACTTAACGTTTAAATTGAACTTCATTTTCAACTATTTCAACTATTTCAACTATTCAACTCTCTATTTCAACTTCAATTTCAACTTCTATTTCAACTTCAATTTCAACTTCAATTTCAACTTCGATTTCAACTTCAATTTCAACTTCAACTTCAACTTCAATTTCAACTTCAATTTTAACTTCAAATTCAACTTAAACTTCAATTTCAAACTTAACTTCAACTTCAACTTAACTTCAACTTAACTTCAACTTAATTTCAACTTTAACTTCAACTTCACGTTCAAGTTCAACTTCAAATTCATCTTCAACTTAACTTCAACTTCAACTTCAACTTCAACTTCAACTTCACTTTCAAGTTCAAGTTCAAATTCATTTTTAACTTCAATTTCAACTTCAATTTCAACTTCAATTTCAACTTCAATTTCAACTTCAATTTCTACTTCAATTTTAACTTCAATTTCAACTTCAATTTCAACTTCAATTTCAACTTCAATTTCAACTTCAATTTCAACTTCAATTTCAACTTCAATTTCAACTTCAATTTCAACTTCAATTTCAACTTCAATTTCAACTTCAATTGCAACTTCAATTTTAACTTCGATTTCAACTTCAATTTTAACTTCAAATTCAACTTAAACTTCAATTTCAAACTTAACTTCAACTTCAACTTAATTTCAACTTCAATTTCAACTTCAATTTCAACTTCAATTTCAACTCCAATTTCAACTTCAATTTCAACTTCAATTTCAACTTCAATTTCAACTTCAATTTCAACTTCAATTTCAACTTCAATTTCAACTTCAATTTCAACTTCAATTTTAACTTCAAATTCAACTTAAACTTCAATTTCAAACTTATCTTCAACTTCAACTTAATTTCAACTTCAACTTCAACTTGACTTTCAAGTTCAACTTCAAATTCATCTTCAACTTAACTTCAACTTCAACTTCAACTTCACTTTCAAGTTCAATTTCAAATTCAACTTCAACATCAACTTCAAATTCAACTTCAATTTTAACTTTAATTTCAACTTCAATATCAACTTCAATTTTAACTTCAATTTTAACTTCAATTTCAACTTCAATTTCAACTTCAATTTCAACTTCAATTTCAACTTCAATTTCATCTTCAATTTCAACTTCACTTTCAACTTCAATTTCAACTTCAATTTCAATTTCAATTTCAACTTCAGTTTCAACTACAATTTCAACTTCAATTTCAACTTCAATTTCAACTTCAATTTCAACTTCAATTTCAACTTCAATTTCAACTTCAATTGCAACTTCAATTTCAACTTCAATTTCAACTTCAATTTCAACTTCGATTTCAACTTCAATTTCAACTTCAATTTCAACTTCAATTTCAACTTCAATTTCAACTTCATTTTTAACTTCAATTTCAACTTCAATTTCAACTTCAATTTCAACTTTAACTTCAATTAAACTTAACGTTTAAATTGAACTTCATTTTCAACTATTTCAACTATTTCAACTATTCAACTCTCTATTTCAACTTCAATTTCAACTTAAATTTCAACTTCTATTTCAACTTCAATTTCAACTTCAATTTCAACTTCAATTTCAACTTCAATTTCAACTTCAATTTTAACTTCAAATTCAACTTAAACTTCAATTTCAAACTTAACTTCAACTTCAACTTAACTTCAACTTAACTTCAACTTTAACTTCAACTTCACGTTCAAGTTCAACTTCAAATTCATCTTCAACTTAACTTCAACTTCAACTTCAACTTCACTTTCAAGTTCAAGTTCAAATTCATTTTTAACTTCAATTTCAACTTCAATTTCAACTTCAATTTCAACTTCAATTTCAACTTCAATTTCTACTTCAATTTTAACTTCAATTTCAACTTCAATTTCAACTTCAATTTCAACTTCAATTTCAACTTCAATTTCAACTTCAATTTCAACTTCAATTTCAACTTCAATTTCAACTTCAATTTCAACTTCAATTTCAACTTCAATTGCAACTTCAATTTTAACTTCAATTTCAACTTCAATTTTAACTTCAAATTCAACTTAAACTTCAATTTCAAACTTAACTTCAACTTCAACTTAATTTCAACTTCAATTTCAACTTCAATTTCAACTCCAATTTCAACTTCAATTTCAACTTCAATTTCAACTTCAATTTCAACTTCAATTTCAACTTCAAATTTAACTTCAAATTCAATTTAAACTTCAATTTCAAACTTATCTTCAACTTCAACTTAATTTCAACTTCAACTTCAACTTGACTTTCAAGTTCAACTTCAAATTCATCTTCAACTTAACTTCAACTTCAACTTCAATTTCAACTTCAATTTTAACTTCAATTTCAACTTCAATTTCAACTTCAATTTCAACTTCAATTTCAACTTCAATTTCATCTTCAATTTCAACTTCACTTTCAACTTCAATTTCAACTTCAATTTCAATTTCAATTTCAACTTCAGTTTCAACTTCAATTTCAACTTCAATTTCAACTTCAATTTCAACTTCAATTTCAACTTCAATTTCAACTTCAATTTCAACTTCAATTTCAACTTCAATTTCAACTTCAATTTCAACTTCATTTTCAACTTCAATTTCAACTTCATTTTTAATTTCAATTTCAACTTCAATTTCAACTTCAATTTCAACTTCAATTTCAACTTCAATTTCAACTTCAATTTTAACTTCAAATTCAACTTAAACTTCAATTTCAAACTTAACTTCAACTTCAACTTAACTTCAACTTCAACTTCAACTTCACTTTCAAGTTCAAGTTCAAATTCATTTTTAACTTCAATTTCAACTTCAATTTCAACTTCAATTTCAACTTCAATTTCTACTTCAATTTTAACTTCAATTTCAACTTCAATTTCAACTTCAATTTCAACTTCAATTTCAACTTCAATTTCATCTTCAATTTCAACTTCAATTTCAACTTCAATTTCAACTTCAATTTCAACTTCAATTTCAACTTCAATTTCAACTTCAATTTCAACTTCAATTTCAACTTCAATTTCAACTTCAATTTCAACTTCAATTTCAATTTCAATTACAACTTCAATTTTAACTTCAATTTCAACTTCAATTTTAACTTCAAATTCAACTTAAACTTCAATTTCAAACTTAACTTCAACTTCAACTTCAATTTCAACTTCAATTTCAACTTCAATTTCAACTCCAATTTCAACTTCAATTTCAACTTCAATTTCAACTTCAATTTTAACTTCAAATTCAACTTAAACTTCAATTTCAAACTTAACTTCAACTTCAACTTAACTTCAATTAAACTTCAACTTCAGTTTTAATTTCAATTTCAACTTCAATTTTAACTTCAATTTCAACTTCAATTTCAACTTCAATTTCAACTTCAATTTCAACTTCAATTTCAACATCAATTTTAACTTCAAATTCAACTTAAACTTCAATTTCAAACTTATCTTCAACTTCAACTTAATTTCAACTTCAACTTCAACTTGACTTTCAAGTTCAACTTCAAATTCATCTTCAACTTAACTTCAACTTCAACTTCAACTTCAATTTTAACTTGAATTTCAAATTCAACTTTAACATCAACTTCAAATTCAACTTCAATTTTAACTTCGATTTCATCTTCAATTTCAACTTCACTTTCAAGTTCAATTTCAAATTCAACTTTAACATCAACTTCAAATTCAACTTCAACTTCAACTTCAATTTCAATTTCAATTTCAACTTCACTTTCAACTTCAACTTAACTTCAACTTAACTTCAACTTTAACTTCAACTTCATGTTCAAGTTCAACTTCAATTTCAACTTCAGTTTTCAACTTCAATTTTAACTTCAATTTTAACTTCAATTTCAACTTCAATTTCAACTTCAATTTCAACTTCAATTTCAACTTCAATTTCAACTTCAATTTTAACTTCAATTTCAACTTCAATTTTAACTTGAATTTCAATTTCAATTTCAACTTCAATTTAAACTTCAACTTCAATTTCAAACTTAACTTCAACTTCAACTTAACTTCAATTAAACTTCAACTTCAGTTTTAATTTCAATTTCAACTTCAATTTTAACTTCAATTTCAACTTCAATTTCAATTTCAATTTCAACTTCACTTTCAACTTCAACTTAACTTCAACTTAACTTCAACTTTAACTTCAACTTCATGTTCAAGTTCAACTTCAATTTCAACTTCAGTTTTCAACTTCAATTTCAACTTCAATTTCAACTTCAATTTCAACTTCAATTTCAACTTCAATTTTAACTTCAATTTCAACTTCAATTTCAACTTCAATTTCAACTTCATTTTTAACTTCAATTTCAACTTCAATTTCAACTTTAATTTCAACTTCAATTTCAACTTCAATTTCAACTTCAATTTCAACTTCATTTTTAACTTCAATTTCAACTTCAATTTCAACTTTAATTTCAACTTCAATTTCAACTTCAATTTCAACTTCAATTTCAACTTCAATTTCAACTTCAATTTCAACTTCAATTTCAACTTCAATTTCAACTTCAATTTCAACTTCAATTTCAACTTCAATTTCAACTTCATTTTTAACTTCAATTTCAACTTCAATTTCAACTTTAATTTCAACTTCAATTTCAACTTCAGTTTTAACTTCAATTTCAACTTTAATTTTAACTTCAAATTTAACTTCAATTTTAACTTCAATTTCAACTTCAATTTCAACTTCAATTTCAACTTCATTTTTAACTTCAATTTCAACTTCAATTACAACTTCAATTTCAACTTCAATTTCAACTTTAACTTCAATTAAACTTAACGTTTAAATTGAACTTCATTTTCAACTATTTCAACTATTTCAACTATTCAACTCTCTATTTCAACTTCAATTTCAACTTCTATTTCAACTTCAATTTCAACTTCAATTTCAACTTCAATTTCAACTTCGATTTCAACTTCAATTTCAACTTCAACTTCAACTTCAATTTCAACTTCAATTTTAACTTCAAATTCAACTTAAACTTCAATTTCAAACTTAACTTCAACTTCAACTTAACTTCAACTTAACTTCAACTTAACTTCAACTTAACTTCAACTTTAACTTCAACTTCACGTTCAAGTTCAACTTCAAATTCATCTTCAACTTAACTTCAACTTCAACTTCAACTTCACTTTCAAGTTCAAGTTCAAATTCATTTTTAACTTCAATTTCAACTTCAATTTCAACTTCAATTTCAACTTCAATTTCAACTTCAATTTCAACTTCAATTTCTACTTCAATTTTAACTTCAATTTCAACTTCAATTTCAACTTCAATTTCAACTTCAATTTCAACTTCAATTTCAACTTCAATTTCAACTTCAATTTCAACTTCAATTTCAACTTCAATTTCAACTTCAATTTCAACTTCAATTGCAACTTCAATTTTAACTTCAATTTCAACTTCAATTTTAACTTCAAATTCAACTTAAACTTCAATTTCAAACTTAACTTCAACTTCAACTTAATTTCAACTTCAATTTCAACTTCAATTTCAACTTCAATTTCAACTCCAATTTCAACTTCAATTTCAACTTCAATTTCAACTTCAATTTCAACTTCAATTTCAACTTCAATTTCAACTTCAATTTCAACTTCAATTTCAACTTCAATTTCTACTTCAATTTTAACTTCAATTTCAACTTCAATTTCAACTTCAATTTCAACTTCAATTTCAACTTCAATTTCAACTTCAATTTCAACTTCAATTTCAACTTCAATTTCAACTTCAATTTCAACTTCAATTTCAACTTCAATTGCAACTTCAATTTTAACTTCAATTTCAACTTCAATTTTAACTTCAAATTCAACTTAAACTTCAATTTCAAACTTAACTTCAACTTCAACTTAATTTCAACTTCAATTTCAACTTCAATTTCAACTTCAATTTCAACTCCAATTTCAACTTCAATTTCAACTTCAATTTCAACTTCAATTTCAACTTCAATTTCAACTTCAATTTCAACTTCAATTTCAACTTCAATTTCAACTTCAATTTCAACTTCAATTTTAACTTCAAATTCAACTTAAACTTCAATTTCAAACTTATCTTCAACTTCAACTTAATTTCAACTTCAACTTCAACTTGACTTTCAAGTTCAACTTCAAATTCATCTTCAACTTAACTTCAACTTCAACTTCAACTTCACTTTCAAGTTCAATTTCAAATTCAACTTCAACATCAACTTCAAATTCAACTTCAATTTTAACTTTAATTTCAACTTCAATATCAACTTCAATTTTAACTTCAATTTTAACTTCAATTTCAACTTCAATTTCAACTTCAATTTCAACTTCAATTTCAACTTCAATTTCATCTTCAATTTCAACTTCACTTTCAACTTCAATTTCAACTTCAATTTCAATTTCAATTTCAACTTCAGTTTCAACTTCAATTTCAACTTCAATTTCAACTTCAATTTCAACTTCAATTTCAACTTCAATTTCAACTTCAATTTCAACTTCAATTGCAACTTCAATTTCAACTTCAATTTCAACTTCAATTTCAACTTCGATTTCAACTTCAATTTCAACTTCAATTTCAACTTCAATTTCAACTTCAATTTCAACTTCATTTTTAACTTCAATTTCAACTTCAATTTCAACTTCAATTTCAACTTCAATTTCAACTTCAATTTCAACTTTAACTTCAATTAAACTTAATGTTTAAATTGAACTTCATTTTCAACTATTTCAACTATTTCAACTATTCAATTCTCTATTTCAACTTCAATTTCAACTTCAATTTCAACTTCTATTTCAACTTCAACTTCAACTTCAATTTCAACTTCAATTTCAACTTCGATTTCAACTTCAATTTCAACTTCAATTTCAACTTCAATTTCAACTTCAATTTCAACTTCAATTTTAACTTCAAATTCAACTTAAACTTCAATTTCAAACTTAACTTCAACTTCAACTTAACTTCAACTTAACTTCAACTTTAACTTCAACTTCACGTTCAAGTTCAACTTCAAATTCATCTTCAACTTAACTTCAACTTCAACTTCAACTTCACTTTCAAGTTCAAGTTCAAATTCATTTTTAACTTCAATTTCTACTTCAATTTTAACTTCAATTTCAACTTCAATTTCAACTTCAATTTCAACTTCAATTTCAACTTCAATTTCAACTTCAATTTCAACTTCAATTTCAACTTCAACTTCAATTTCAACTTCAATTTCAACTTCAATTTCAACTTCAATTTCTACTTCAATTTTAACTTCAATTTCAACTTCAATTTCAACTTCAATTTCAACTTCAATTTCAACTTCAATTTCAACTTCAATTTCAACTTCAATTTCAACTTCAATTTCAACTTCAATTTCAACTTCAATTTCAACTTCAATTTCAACTTCAATTTCAACTTCAATTGCAACTTCAATTTTAACTTCAATTTCAACTTCAATTTTAACTTCAAATTCAACTTAAACTTCAATTTCAAACTTAACTTCAACTTCAACTTAATTTCAACTTCAATTTCAACTTCAATTTCAACTTCAATTTCAACTCCAATTTCAACTTCAATTTCAACTTCAATTTCAACTTCAATTTCAACTTCAATTTCAACTTCAATTTTAACTTCAAATTCAACTTAAACTTCAATTTCAAACTTATCTTCAACTTCAACTTAGTTTCAACTTCAACTTCAACTTGACTTTCAAGTTCAACTTCAAATTCATCTTCAACTTAACTTCAACTTCAACTTCAACTTCACTTTCAAGTTCAATTTCAAATTCAACTTCAACATCAACTTCAATTTCAACTTCAATTTTAACTTCAATTTCAACTTCAATTTCAACTTCAATTTCAACTTCAATTTCAACTTCAATTTCATCTTCAATTTCAACTTCACTTTCAACTTCAATTTCAACTTCAATTTCAATTTCAATTTCAACTTCAGTTTCAACTTCAATTTCAACTTCAATTTCAACTTCAATTTCAACTTCAATTTCAACTTCAATTTCAACTTCAATTTCAACTTCAATTTCAACTTCAATTTCAACTTCAATTTCAACTTCATTTTCAACTTCAATTTCAACTTCATTTTTAATTTCAATTTCAACTTCAATTTCAACTTCAATTTTAACTTCAATTTCAACTTCAATTTTAACTTCAAATTCAACTTCTATTTCAACTTGAATTTCAAATTCAACTTTAACATCAACTTCAAATTCAACTTCAATTTTAACTTCGATTTCATCTTCAATTTCAACTTCACTTTCAAGTTCAATTTCAAATTCAACTTTAACATCAACTTCAAATTCAACTTCAATTTTAACTTCAATTTTAACGTCAATTTCAACTTCAATTTCAACTTCAATTTCAACTTCAATTTCAACTTCAATTTCAACTTCAATTTTAACTTCAATTTCAACTTCAATTTTAACTTGAATTTCAATTTCAATTTCAACTTCAATTTAAACTTCAACTTCAATTTCAAACTTAACTTCAACTTCAACTTAACTTCAATTAAAACTTCAACTTCAGTTTTAATTTCAATTTCAACTTCAATTTAACTTCAATTTCAACTTCAATTTCAACTTCAATTTCAACTTCATTTTTAACTTCAATTTCAACTTCAATTTCAACTTCAATTTTAACTTCAATTTCAACTTCAATTTCAACTTCAATTTCAACTTCAATTTCAACTTCAATTTCAACTTCAATTTCAACTTCAATTGCAACTTCAATTTCAACTTCAATTTCAACTTCAATTTCAACTTCGATTTCAACTTCAATTTCAACTTCAATTTCAACTTCAATTTCAACTTCAATTTCAACTTCAATTTCAACTTCAATTTCAACTTCAATTTCAACTTCAATTTCAACTTCAATTTCAATGTCAATTTCAACTTCAATTTCAACTTCAATTTTAACTTCAATTTCAACTTCAATTTCAACTTCAATTTCAACTTCAATTTTAACTTCAATTTCAACTTCAATTTTAACTTGAATTTCAATTTCAATTTCAACTTCAATTTAAACTTCAACTTCGATTTCAAACTTAACTTCAACTTCAACTTAACTTCAATTAAACTTCAACTTCAGTTTTAATTTCATTTCAACTTCAATTTTAACTTCAATTTCAACTTCAATTTCAACTTCAATTTCAACTTCAATTTCAACTTCATTTTTAACTTCAATTTCAACTTCAATTTCAACTTCAATTTCAACTTCAATTTCAACTTCAATTTTAACTTCAATTTCAACTTCAATTTCAACTTCAATTTCAACTTCAATTTCAACTTCAATTTCAACTTCAATTTCAACATCATTTTTCAACTTCAATTTCAACTTCAATTTCAACTTCAATTTCAACTTCAATTTCAACTTCAATTTCAACATCATTTTCAACTTCAATTTCAACTTCAATTTCAACTTCAATTTTAACTTCAATTTCAACTTCAATTTCAACTTCAATTCAACTTCATTTTTTAATTTCAATTTCAACTTCAATTTCAACTTCAATTTCAACTTCAATTTCAACTTCAATTTTAACTTCAATTTCAACTTCAATTTCCACTTCAATTTCAACTTTAATTTCAACTTCAATTTCAACTTCAATTTCAACTTCAATTTCAACTTCAATTTAAACTTCAATTTCAACTTCAACTTCAATTTCAACTTCAATTTCAACTTCAATTTCAACTTCAATTTCAACTTCAATTTTAACTTCAAATTCAACTTAAAACTTCAATTTCAAACTTAACTTCAACTTCAACTTAACTTCAACTTCAACTTCAACTTCACTTTCAAGTTCAAATTCAAATTCATTTTTAACTTCAATTTCAACTTCAATTTCAACTTCAATTTCAACTTCAATTTCTACTTCAATTTTAACTTCAATTTCAACTTCAATTTCAACTTCAATTTCAACTTCAATTTCAACTTCAATTTCAACTTCAATTTCAACTTCAATTTCAACTTCAATTTCAACTTCAATTTCAACTTCATTTTTAATTTCAATTTCAACTTCAATTTCAACTTCAATTTCAACTTCAATTTCAACTTCAATTTCAACTTCAATTTTAACTTCAATTTCAACTTCAATTTCAACTTCAATTTCAACTTCAATTTCAACTTCAATTTCAACTTCAATTTCAACTTCAATTTCAACTTCAATTTCAACTTCAATTTCAACTTCAATTTCAACTTCAATTTCAACTTCAATTTTAACTTCAAATTCAACTTAAACTTCAATTTCAAACTTAACTTCAACTTCAACTTAACTTCAACTTAACTTCAACTTTAACTTCAACTTCATGTTCAAGTTCAACTTCAAATTCATCTTCAACTTAACTTCAACTTCAACTTCAACTTCAATTTCAAGTTCAAGTTCAAATTCATTTTAACTTCAATTTCAACTTCAATTTCAACTTCAATTTCAACTTCAATTTCAACTTCAATTGCAACATCAATTTCAACTTCAATTTCAACTTCAATTTCAACTTCGATTTCAACTTCAATTTCACTTCAATTTCAACTTCAATTTCAACTTCAATTTCAACTTCAATTTCAACTTCAATTTCAATGTCAATTTCAACTTCAATTTCAACTTCAATTTTAACTTCAATTTCAACTTCAATTTCAACTTCAATTTTAACGTCAATTTCAACTTCAATTTTAACTTGAATTTCAATTTCAATTTCAACTTCAATTTAAACTTCAACTTCAATTTCAAACTTAACTTCAACTTCACTTAACTTCAATTAAACTTCAACTTCAGTTTTAACTTCAATTTCAACTTCAATTTCAACTTCAATTTCAACTTCAATTTTAACTTCAATTACAACTTCAATTTCCACTTCAATTTCAACTTCAATTTCAACTTCAATTTCAACTTCAATTTCAACTTCAATTTCAACTTCAATTTCAACTTCAATTTCAACTTCAATTTCAACTTCAATTTCAACTTCAATTTCAACTTCAATTTCAACTTCAATTTCAACTTCAATTTCAACTTCAATTTCAACTTCAATTTTAACTTCAAATTCAACTTAAACTTCAATTTCAAACTTAACTTCAACTTCAACTTAACTTCAACTTCAACTTCAACTTCACTTTCAAGTTCAAGTTCAAATTCATTTTTAACTTCAATTTCAACTTCAATTTCAACTTCAATTTCAACTTCAATTTCTACTTCAATTTTAACTTCAATTTCAACTTCAATTTCAACTTCAATTTCAACTTCAATTTCAACTTCAATTTCAACTTCAATTTCAACTTCAATTTCAACTTCAATTTCAACTTCAATTTCAACTTCAATTTTAACTTCAATTTCAACTTCAATTTCAACTTCAATTTCAACTTCAATTTCAACTTCAATTTCAACTTCA
Organism: Brachycybe producta; assembly: GCA_036925085.1. Classification (NCBI taxonomy): domain Eukaryota; kingdom Metazoa; phylum Arthropoda; class Diplopoda; order Playtdesmida; family Andrognathidae; genus Brachycybe; species Brachycybe producta. Next base: position 5,521 of record JAUPFP010000146.1, on the reverse strand, counting down.
ATTTCAACTTCAATTGCAACTTCAATTTTAACTTCAATTTCAACTTCAATTTTAACTTCAATTCAACTTCAATTTCAACTTCAATTTTAACTTCAATTTCAACTTCAATTTTAACTTGAATTTCAATTTCAATTTCAACTTCAATTTAAACTTCAACTTCGATTTCAAACTTAACTTCAACTTCAACTTAACTTCAATTAAACTTCAACTTCAGTTTTAATTTCAATTTCAACTTCAATTTTAACTTCAATTTCAACTTCAATTTCAACTTCAATTTCAACTTCAATTTCAACTTCATTTTTAACTTCAATTTCAACTTCAATTTCAACTTCAATTTCAACTTCAATTTCAACTTCAATTTTAACTTCAATTCAACTTCAATTTCAACTTCAATTTCAACTTCAATTTCAACTTCAATTTCAACTTCAATTTCAACATCATTTTCAACTTCAATTTCAACTTCAATTTCAACTTCAATTTCAACTTCAATTTCAACATCATTTTCAACTTCAATTTCAACTTCAATTTCAACTTCAATTTTAACTTCAATTTCAACTTCAATTTCAACTTCAATTTCAACTTCATTTTTAATTTCCAATTTCAACTTCAATTTCAACTTCAATTTCAACTTCAATTTCAACTTCAATTTTAACTTCAATTTCAACTTCAATTTCCACTTCAATTTCAACTTTAATTTCAACTTCAATTTCAACTTCAATTTCAACTTCAATTTCAACTTCAATTTAAACTTCAATTTCAACTTCAATTTCAACTTCAATTTCAACTTCAATTTCAACTTCAATTTCAACTTCAATTTCAACTTCAATTTTAACTTCAAATTCAACTTAAACTTCAATTTCAAACTTAACTTCAACTTCAACTTAACTTCAACTTCAACTTCAACTTCACTTTCAAGTTCAAGTTCAAATTCATTTTTAACTTCAATTTCAACTTCAATTTCAACTTCAATTTCAACTTCAATTTCTACTTCAATTTTAACTTCAATTTCAACTTCAATTTCAACTTCAATTTCAACTTCAATTTCAACTTCAATTTCAACTTCAATTTCAACTTCAATTTCAACTTCAATTTCAACTTCAATTTCAACTTCATTTTTAATTTCAATTTCAACTTCAATTTCAACTTCAATTTCAACTTCAATTTCAACTTCAATTTCAACTTCAATTTTAACTTCAATTTCAACTTCAATTTCAACTTCAATTTCAACTTCAATTTCAACTTCAATTTCAACTTCAATTTCAACTTCAATTTCAACTTCAATTTCAACTTCAATTTCAACTTCAATTTCAACTTCAATTTCAACTTCAATTTTAACTTCAAATTCAACTTAAACTTCAATTTCAAACTTTAACTTCAACTTCAACTTAACTCAACTTAACTTCAACTTTAACTTCAACTTCATGTTCAAGTTCAACTTCAAATTCATCTTCAACTTAACTTCAACTTCAACTTCAACTTCACTTTCAAGTTCAAGTTCAAATTCATTTTTAACTTCAATTTCAACTTCAATTTCAACTTCAATTTCAACTTCAATTTCAACTTCAATTGCAACATCAATTTCAACTTCAATTTCAACTTCAATTTCAACTTCGATTTCAACTTCAATTTCAACTTCAATTTCAACTTCAATTTCAACTTCAATTTCAACTTCAATTTCAACTTCAATTTCAATGTCAATTTCAACTTCAATTTCAACTTCAATTTTAACTTTAAAAACAATTTCAACTTCAATTTCAACTTCAATTTTAACGTCAATTTCAACTTCAATTTTAACTTGAATTTCAATTTCAATTTCAACTTCAATTTAAACTTCAACTTCAATTTCAAACTTAACTTCAACTTCAACTTAACTTCAATTAAACTTCAACTTCAGTTTTAACTTCAATTTCAACTTCAATTTCAACTTCAATTTCAACTTCAATTTCAACTTCAATTTTAACTTCAATTACAACTTCAATTTCCACTTCAATTTCAACTTCAATTTCAACTTCAATTTCAACTTCAATTTCAACTTCAATTTCAACTTCAATTTCAACTTCAATTTCAACTTCAATTTCAACTTCAATTTCAACTTCAATTTCAACTTCAATTTCAACTTCAATTTCAACTTCAATTTCAACTTCAATTTCAACTTCAATTTCAACTTCAATTTTAACTTCAAATTCAACTTAAACTTCAATTTCAAACTTAACTTCAACTTCAACCTTAACTTCAACTTCAACTTCAACTTCACTTTCAAGTTCAAGTTCAAATTCATTTTTAACTTCAATTTCAACTTCAATTTCAACTTCAATTTCAACTTCAATTTCTACTTCAATTTTAACTTCAATTTCAACTTCAATTTCAACTTCAATTTCAACTTCAATGTCAACTTCAATTTCAACTTCAATTTCAACTTCAATTTCAACTTCAATTTCAACTTCAATTTCAACTTCCAATTTCAACTTCAATTTCAACTTCAATTTTCAACTTCAATTTCAACTTCAATTTCAACTTCAATTTCAACTTCAATTGCAACTTCAATTTTAACTTCAATTTCAACTTCAATTTTAACTTCAAATTCAACTTCAATTTTAACCTTCAAATTCAACTTAAACTTCAATTTCAAACTTATCTTCAACTTCAACTTAATTTCAACTTCAACTTCAACTTGACTTTCAAGTTCAACTTCAAATTCATCTTCAACTTAACTTCAACTTCAACTTCAACTTCACTTTCAAGTTCAATTTCAAATTCAACTTCAAATTCAACTTCAATTTTAACTTCAATTTCATCTTCAATTTCAACTTCACTTTCAACTTCAACTTCATTTCAATTTCAAATTTCAACTTCAGTTTCAACTTCAGTTTCAACTTCAATTTCAACTTCAATTTCAACTTCAATTTCAACTTCGATTTCAACTTCAATTTCAACTTCAATTTTAACTTCAATTTCAACTTCAATTTCAACTTCAATTTCACTTCAATTTCAACTTCAATTTCAATGTCAATTTCAACTTCAATTTCAACTTCAATTTTAACTTCAATTTCAACTTCAATTTCAACTTCAATTTTAACTTCAATTTCAACTTCAATTTTAACTTGAATTTCAATTTCAATTTCAACTTCAATTTAAACTTCAACTTCAATTTCAAACTTAACTTCAACTTCAACTTAACTTCAATTAAACTTCAACTTCAGTTTTTAATTTCAATTTCAACTTCAATTTCAACTTCAATTTTAACTTCAATTTCAACTTCAATTTTAACTTCAATTTCAACTTCAATTTCAACTTCAATTTCAACTTCAATTTCAACTTCGATTTCAACTTCAATTTCAACTTCAATTTCAACTTCAATTTCAACTTCATTTTTAACTTCAATTTCAACTTCAATTTCAACTTCAATTTCAACTTCAATTTTAACTTCAATTTCAACTTCAATTTCAACTTCAATTTCAACTTCAATTTCAACTTCAATTTCAACTTCAATTTCACTTCAATTTCAACTTCAATTTCAACTTCAATTTCAACTTCAATTTCAACTTCAATTTCAACTCAATTTCAACTTCAATTTCAACTTCAATTTCAACTTCAATTTCAACTTCAATTTCAACTTCAATTTCAACTTCAATTTCAACTTCAATTTCAACTTCAATTTCAACTTCAATTTCAACTTCAATTTCAACTTCAATTTCAACTTCAATTTAAAACTTCAACTTCAATTTCAAACTTAACTTCAACTTCAACTTAACTTCAATTAAACTTCAACTTCAGTTTTAATTTCAATTTCAACTTCAATTTTAACTTCAATTTAAACTTCAATTTCAACTTCAATTTCAACTTCAATTTCAACTTCATTTTTAACTTCAATTTCAACTTTAATTTCAACTTCAATTTCAACTTCAATTTCAACTTCAATTTTAACTTCAATTTCAACTTCAATTTCAACTTCAATTCAACTTCAATTTCAACTTCAATTTCAACTTCAATTTCAACATCATTTTCAACTTCAATTTCAACTTCAATTTCAACTTCAATTTCAACTTCAATTTCAACTTCAATTTCAACTTCAATTTCAACTTCAAATTCAACTTCAATTTTAACTTCAATTTCAACTTCAATTTCAACTTCAATTTCAACTTCATTTTAATTTCAATTTCAACTTCAATTTCAACTTCAATTTCAACTTCAATTTCAACTTCAATTTCAACTTCAATTTTAAATTCAATTTCAACTTCAATTTCCACTTCAATTTCAACTTCAATTTCAACTTCAATTTCAACTTCAATTTCAACTTCAATTTCAACTTCAATTTTAACTTTCAATTTCAACTTCAATTTCAACGTCAATTTCAACTTCAATTTCAACTTCAATTTCATCTTCAATTCAACTTCAATTTTAACTTCAAATTCAACTTAAACTTCAATTTCAAACTTAACTTCAACTTCAACTTAACTTCAATTAAACTTCAACTTCAGTTTTAATTTCAATTTCAACTTCAATTTTAACTTCAATTTCAACTTCAATTTCAACTTCAATTTCAACTTCAATTTCAACTTCAATTTAAACTTCAATTTCAACTTCAATTTTAACTTGAATTTCAATTTCAATTTCAACTTCAATTTAAACTTCAACTTCAATTTCAAACTTAACTTCAACTTCAACTTAACTTCAATTAAACTTCAACTTCAGTTTTAATTTCAATTTCACTTCAATTTTAACTTCTATTTCAACTTCAATTTCAACTTCAATTTCAACTTCAATTTCAACTTCAATTTCAACTTCAATTTCAACTTCAATTTCAACTTCAATTGCAACTTCAATTTTAACTTCAATTTCAACTTCAATTTTAACTTCAAATTCAACTTCAATTTTAACTTCAAATTCAACTTAAACTTCAATTTCAAACTTATCTTCAACTTCAACTTAATTTCAACTTCAACTTCAACTTGACTTTCAAGTTCAACTTCAAATTCATCTTCAACTTAACTTCAACTTCAACTTCAACTTCACTTTCAAGTTCAATTTCAAATTCAACTTCAAATTCAACTTCAATTTTAACTTCAATTTCATCTTCAATTTCAACTTCACTTTCAACTTCAACTTCAATTTCAATTTCAATTTCAACTTCAGTTTCAACTTCAGTTTCAACTTCAATTTCAACTTCAATTTCAACTTCAATTTTCAACTTCGATTTCAACTTCAATTTCAACTTCAATTTTAACTTCAATTTCAACTTCAATTCAACTTCAATTTCAACTTCAATTTCAACTTCAATTTCAATGTCAATTTCAACTTCAATTTCAACTTCAATTTTAACTTCAATTTCAACTTCAATTTCAACTTCAATTTTAACTTCAATTTCAACTTCAATTTTAACTTGAATTTCAATTTCAATTTCAACTTCAATTTAAACTTCAACTTCAATTTCAAACTTAACTTCAACTTCAACTTAACTTCAATTAAACTTCAACTTCAGTTTTAATTTCAATTTCAACTTCAATTTCAACTTCAATTTTAA